>ONZH01024099.1:0-29315 GCA_900303285.1 Rhinella marina
TTCATCTTTTTAATCCCGTTGGCTGCGGAGTGGGAGGGGCGTGGCCTGACAGAATCGGGGCGTGGTTTCGCTAGATCTGGGGCGGGTTTTAAGTCCTTCTTTTGAGGGTGGCATGAATTACAGGTCGATGACATGGTAATTTATGAGGACCCGCAATGGGCAGCAGTGGAAAAAAACATCTTTTATTAGTACTGAACAGTCGTAGTCAAAAATTTGTCTATTTCATCTACAATTTTTGTGTGTCGTTGCAGAGAGAAATTCACCCTCCCGCCCCTGCAGCTTATTTCAATCCCCGTTGCCTGCGGAGTGGGGGTGGGGCGTGGCCTGACAGTGTTCGGGGCGTGGCTTAGCAAGATGCTTCGAACGGTTTGAAATTAGTCTATTTCATCTAAAATTTTGTGTGTCGTTGCAGAGAGAAATTCACCCTCCCACCACTGCAGCAAATAGAAGTTTATTTTTCCCTTCATTTTTCCAATCCCCGTTGGCTGCGGAGTGGGACAGGGCATGACCTGACAGAGTTGGGGGCGTGGCTTGGTAAAGCGCTTTGCATAGGTGATTCTATCTATTTTATTTAATGTTTCTGTGTGTCGTTGCAGAATGGCTGCGGAGAGGGGGCATGGCCTGACAGAGTTGGGGGCGTGGCTTAGCAAGACGCTTCGAACAGTTGTAGTCTATAATTAGTCTATTTTATCTAAAAACTTTGTGTGTCGTTGCAGAGAGAAATTCACCCTCCCACCTCTGCAGCAAACAGAAGTTTATTTTTACCTTTATTTTTTCAATCCCCGTTGGCTGCGGAGTGGGAGGGGGCGTGGCCTTACAGAGTTGGGGGTGTCGCTTAGCAAAGCGCTTCGAATAGGTGCAATTAATCTATGTCATTTAATGTTTCTGTGTGTCGTTTCAGAATGGCTGCGGAGTGAGAGGGGGCATGGCCTGACAGAGTTGGGGCATGGCTTAGCAAGACGCTTCGAACGGTTGTAGTCTATTTCATCTAAAATTTTTGTGTGTCGTTGCAGAGAGAAATTCACCCTCCCACCCCTGCAGCAAACAGAAGTTTATTTTTACCTTCATTTTTTCAATCCCCATTGGCTGCGGAGTGGGAGGGGGCGTGACCTGACAGAGTCGGGGGCGTGGATTAGCAAGATGCTTCGCATGGGTGGATTTAATTTATTTTATTTAATGTTTGTGTGTGTTGTTGGAGAAAGAAAGTCAGCCTCCCACCCATCCCTGCAGCTGACAGAAGTTGATTTTTACCTTTATTTTTTTCAATCTCTGTTGGCTGCGGATTGAAAGGGGTGTGTCCTGACGGAGTCGGGGGTGTGGCTTAGTGAGACCTGGGGCGGGGGTTTTAAGTACTTCTTTTAGGGTGGCCTGAATTAAAGGTCGTTACCATGCTTATTTATGAGGCCACGCAATGGGCAGCAGTGGAAGAAAACATCTTTTATTACTACTGAACTGTAGTAATAAAAAAAAAACATAAGTTATATTTATGGTAACCGGAATACCTTTAACAGTGTCAGTGAATAGAAATGGATGAGATCCTCAGCTGCTGATAATTACCTGGTTGTTATGGAAACCTGCCCTCCCTGTGTGTGCTTTTGAAGAGAATGGCAGTTGGAGTTTAAAACCAAAGTTCCCAGTTGTAATGTTGGCTAATGGAGATCATATTTTGGGAATATCTCAGGAACGGTATGTCCTAGAGAGATGAGACCTGGTCTAAAACCTTCCCGGACACCTGATGTACCTGTGTGCCGAATTTGGTGAAAATCGGTCCAGTAGTTTGGTCACGCATACAGAACAGACAGACAGAAACTCATTTTTATAATATTAAGATATATATATATATATATATATATATATATATATATATATATATATTAGCAGAAAGACTCGGCTTCGCCTGGGTATATTTCATCTATTTATTTGATGTTTTCTGTGTGTCGTTGCAGAATAATATGAATTATATATACAGTACTGACCAAAAGTTTGGACTCGTCTTCTCATTGAAAGAGTTTTCTGTATTTTCATGACTATGAAAATTGGAGATTCACACTGAAGGCATCAAAACTATGAATTAACACATGTGGAATTATATACTTAACAAAAAAGTGTGAAACAACTGAAAATATGTCTTATATTCTTGGTTCTTCAAAGTAGCCACCTTTTGCTTTGATTACTGCTTTGCACACTTATAACATAGTAACATAGTTTATAAGGCCGAAAAAAGACATCTGTCCATCCAGTTCGTCCAGAGGAAGGCAAAAAAGCCCTGTGAGGTAGAAGCCAATTTTCCCCACTTTAGGGAAAAAATTCCTTCCCGACTCCAATCAAGCAATCGGAATTACTCCCTGGATCAACGACCCATTTCTAGTAACTATAACCTGTAATATTATTACCCTCCAGAAATGCATCCAGGCCCCTCTTGAACTCTTTTAGTGAACTTACCATCACCACCTCCTCAGGCAGAGAGTTCCATAGTCTCACTGCTCTTACCGTAAAGAATCCTCTTCTATGTTTGTGTACAAACCTTCTTTCCTCCAGACGCAGAGGATGTCCCCTCATCACAGTCCTGGGGATAAATAGATCATGGGAGAGATCTCTGTACTGACCTCTGATATATTTATACATACTTATTAGATCTCCCCTCAGTCGTCTTTTTTCTAAAGTGAATAACCCTAATTTTGATAATCTTTCTGGGTACTGTAGTCCACCCATTCCAGTTATTACTTTAGTTGCTCTCCTCTGAACCCTCTCCAGCTCTGCTATGTCTGCATTGTTCACAGGAGCCCAGAACTGTACACAGTACTCCATATGTGGTCTGACTAGTGATTTGTAAAGTGGCAGGACTATGTTCTCATCATGGGCATCTATGCCTCTTTTGATGCAACCCATTATCTTATTGGCCTTGGCAGCAGCTGTCTGACACTGGTTTCTGAAGCTTAGTTTGCTGTTCACTAAAATTCCTAGGTCCTTTTCCATGTCAGAGTTACCCAATGCTTTACCATTTAGTATGTACTGGTGACTTGCATTATTCCTTCCCATATGCATAACCTTACATTTGTCAGTGTTAAACCTCATCTGCCACTTTTCTGACCAAGCCTCCAGTCTATCCAGATCCTGCTGTAGCAGTGCACTGTCCTCCTCTGTGTTAATTACTTTACACAGTTTAGTGTCATCTGCAAAAATTGATATTTTACTGTGCAAGCTTTCTACAAGATCATTAATAAATATATTGAAGAGAATAGGACCCAATACTTATTTTTACCCAATTGCTTATTTTCATTGAGGTACTCCAAGATAGCATCTCTCAGAAAACCTTCAAACAGTTTACCCACAACAGAAGTTAAACTTACCGGCCTATAGTTTCCGGGCTCTGTTTTTGGACCCTTTTTGAATATTAGCACCACATTTGCTATGCGCCAATCCTGTGGAACACTCCCCGTCAGTATAGAGTCCTTAAATATCAGAAATAAGGGTCTGTCGATTACATTACTTAATTCTCTTAGGATACGGGGGTGTATGCCATCTGGTCCTGGTGATTTGTCTATTTTAATATTTTTAAGACGTTGCTGCACCTCTTCCTGGGTCAGAGAGGACACTTTTAAAGGGGAATTTACTTTTATACTCTGCATTTCATCTGACAGTTAATTTTCCTCAGTGAATACAGTGGAGAAAAAGTTATTTAGTAGCTTCGCTTTCTCCTCATCGCTCTCTGCTACTCCCCCCTCATTACTCTGTAAGGGGCCGACACCTTCAGGTTTATACTTTTTAGTATTTATATAATTGAAGAACATTTTAGGGTTAGTTTTACTCTCTTTGGCAATTAATCTCTCGGTCTCTAGTTTGGCTGTTTTTATGTGTCTTTTACATGTTCTATTTTTTTCCTTATAGTTTTTCAATGCTTCCTCACTCCCCACCTGTTTTAGTGATTTAAATGCTTTCTTTTTGTCATTTATTGCTTTCTTTACAGTTCTATTTATCCACATTGGTTTTTTTTCTTTCTTATTATTTTATTCCTATACGGTATGTACCTCTCACAATTAGATATTAGGATGCTTTTAAAAATATCCCATTTTGTGGCTGTATTTTTATTTTTGAGGACTTTGTCCCAGTTAGTTAAGCCTATAGCCTCTCTTAGTTGGCTAAATTTTGCTTTTTTGAAGTTTGGTATTTTTGTTCCTCCCTGAAGAAACGCTCTTTTGAATGACAATTGGAAGGTTATTATGTTATGGTCACTGTTTCCCAGGTGTCCCCCAACCTGCACACCTGTTGTTCTGTCAGGTCTATTGGTTAATACTAAGTCCAGTATGGCCGTCCCTCTAGTCGGGTCCTGAACCAGTTGGGAAAGGTAATTGTCTTTGGTTATTTCCAAGAACCTGTTTCCTTTATGAGATGTACAGGTTTCAGTTTCCCAGTCTATATCTGGGTAGTTCAAGTCCCCCATAATAATGACCTCGTTATGATTTGCCGCCTCGTCTATTTCATTTAGAAGTAGATTTTCTGTGGTCTCTGATATATTGGGTGGTTTATAATAAACCCCTATTAGTATTTTATTATTGTTTTTGGCTCCATTTATTTCTACCCACAGTGACTCCACATCTTTATGTCCCTCACTTATATCTTCCCAATAGAAGCTCACAGGCACACATCAGGTTTCTATGACCACCTAGCCAGTTCACTGCTTTAGGTCTGCATTAAAGAGGCAGAGCACTGTGGATGACAATGGTAAATCGGTATTCCTGGTTACCATAACTATAACTTATGTTTTAGACTAACTCATCATCAATCATTACCTCATATAATGTAAATTTTACATATTTACTGTTCAGTAGTAATAAAAGATGTTTTCTTCCACTGCTACCCACCTTCCTCCTAAATTACTATGGCATCGACCTGTAATTCCGGCCACCGTCAAAAGAAGGACTTAAAAGCACCACCCCCAGATCCCACTAAGTCACGCCCCTGACTCAGTCAGGCCACGCCCCTTCCATGCTGCATTTGACCGGGATTAAAAATATTGGTAAAAATCACCTTCTGTCAGCTGCAGGGGTGGGGGGAGGGTGACTTTCTCCCTGCAGCTCATTGCTCAGACTGCACAGTGCTGCTGCTGAGAGTGCTGCTGCTGTGTCCATCCAGGCCCTGCGCATGACAGAGGACAGGGAGTCTGAAAGCCAGACCGTCCAGCCTAAAACAAGACCTCTGGCCACCCTAGGGGCAGGCTGATGTTAGGGTGGCCAGATGTCCGGCTTTAGGCTGGACAGTCCAATTTTCTGGCTACCTGTTCTCTGTCCGACGCAGTGCCTGGACAGACACAGGGATGTCCACCCTTTCAGTAGCTCACACTCAGACAGCTTCTCCTCCATGTCTCCACGGAGCCAGGAGGGGCGTGGCCTCATGTTTAGTGATGTGTCTTCATGGGAACTGGGGGCGCTGTTTCACGTTTGGGGGAATTGCCGGTGAGGTCTGGCTTTCTGGGGTGAAGACAGTGGCCACTCTAGCTGTTGTGGAGGTCACAGTTAAAGGGGTGGGCAGCTGTAGAGGTCACTGTTGAAGGGGCAGGCTGCTGTAGAGATCACTGTTAAAGGGGCGGGCTGCTGTAGAGGTCACTGTTAAAGGGGCGGGCTGCTGTAGAGGTCACTGTTTAAGGGGCGGGCTGCTGTAGAGGTCACTGTTTAAGGGGCGGGCTGCTGTAGAGGTCACTGTTTAAGGGGCGGGCTGCTGTAGAGGTCACTGTTAAAGGGGCTGGCCGCTGTAGAGGTCACTGTTAAAGGGGCAGGCACTGTAGAGGTCCCTCTCAATATCTTTTAACGACACACACACACAAACAGTAAAAGAAATAATTAAATATACCCAGGCGAAGCCGGGTCCTTCAGCTGTGTATATATATAATTTTTTTTTTTTTTTTCAGTATATTTCTGCTGGGCTGCTTGCAGAAATCTGAAGTGTAGTGTAGTCTTTAAAAAGACTTTTGGGTTCTCAAATGCAGTTCCCTGCCTAATATAAACTAATATTCGCTAATTTAGAACGCTTTCTCTATCCCTATCTCACGAATAGTCTTTCCCTCTCCTAAAACCACTGCTGTCTGATCCGAGCCCGGGGCGTACGCATCTATATATATTCGTACGTCACCTGATGCAGGCAGCCAATCACTCCTAGATACATAGAAAATGTAGTAGGTCATGGCAGGAGGTCCCCTAGGCTTCCCTGCATGTTTATTGGCTAAGAAATAGGCGCTAAACATGCATGGAGGAGTTAAAAAAAACCCACAAATCTTGCACGCTATTCGGCCAAGTAACGAATATTTACGAGTACCCAAATATTCGTGCGGATAACGAATATTTACGAATATATTCGCTCATCTCTAATTATTATTATTAATAATAATAATAATAATATTTTTGTGTTGCTGCTTATCTGAGGTGGTAAGCAGGATCGCAGCTATCTCCAATCCTGGTCATTGCGTCCAAGTGCCAGCTGTATTACACAGCCCCGGCCGTGTAAGGATCAGACTCTCCTCATGAGCCTGCTCTTTATATTTACACAGCACCACTAATGTACAGTTACGTTGTGGTGTGTTTAAGGGAAGGGGAGTGAGAAGCGAAGATTCTACCTGTTTTCATAAGCATGAGGGCTCATGCAAACGACCATACTGTATTCCTTATTCACGTGGTTACTTAATATTTTGTAGACAGCGCACTGATCCATGAATTTCTTTGGAGCCATGCACATTTTGGTGATTTTCATGCATCTATTTTTCTGCGTAACAAATTATAGAACCTGCCCAATTGTAATACACTACTCACAAAACATTAGGGATATGTGGCTTTAGGATGAAATTTATGAAAAGTTTAAAAATTTCAGACTAAAGTGATATTATATCATGAAAGTAGAGCATTTACGTAGAAGAATGCAATGTTGATTACCCCCATTAAAATGTCAATGTCTCAAAAACTTAACATGTGTCCTTGAGCATCAATTACAGCTTGATAACGACGTCTCATGCTGTTCACAAGTCGACTTATTATCTGCTGAGGCATGGAATCCCACTCGTCTTGAAGGGCAGCCCTCAGGTCATTGAGGTTCTGGGTACAGAGTTACAAACCTCTACATGGTGACTCAGCTAATCCAATATGGTTTTCATTGGGATTCAGGTCTGGAGAATGTGCAAGTGACTCAGAGCTACCCCAGTCTCCAGCAGCGTTCCCTAAATGCGACCTCGATGAGCATTGTCGTCCATGAAGATGAAATTAGGCCTGTGTTCATACAGAGACACAATGACTGGATTACTGTTATTCAAGTAGTATGGGCTTGTCCCTGTACCATTCACAAAGTGTAGGGCAGTTCTGTATTGACTAGACACACATGCCCACACTGTAATACCACCACCAAAGGCAAACAGTGGCTGATGAATAGCGATGCACTTGTCCATGATCACCCTCCCTGCTGTGCTGAACACATGTTCATACAATAGACTTGTCACGGGGCAGGCCAGCACCCCCAAGTTTAGGGCATGTGCCAAATTTGGAGACCCAGAACTGCATCATATGCGCTCCAGGCCTCCAGCATCAGGCCCCGACGCTGCCCAACTAGAATTAGTCACAAATTAAATGGGTGGGCGGAGTCTAACATTGTTAAATAATTTATGATTAGTTTTAGTAGGGCAGCTCCGGGGTCTGATGCTGGAGGAATGGTGTGCATATCATGCAAGGAAGATTTGAGCTCTGACGGGGCCTGGCATTAAGTACAGAGATGCGCAATGGGCCCTCTCCCTCCGCCGGACCTGATCGTTATGCCCCTGCATAGATGCACATGACGAGAGTCCTACCAGTTTACAAATCACAAGACAGACAGCACATGGAGTATAGTGTACATTTCTGGGCTCGTGTGCATAAAAAAGGCATAGCAGAGCTGGAGAGGGTTCAGAGGAGGAGAACAAAAATAATAACTGGAATAAGTAGACTACAGTACTCAGAATAATTATTAAAATTAGGGGTACTTAGCATAGAAAAAAATTACTGAGGGGAGATCTAATACCCATGTATAAATCAGGAGTCAGTACAGAGATCTCTCCCATAATGATTTTTTTTTTTTCTGGGCAATAAATTACTCTGCATATACAGTACAGACCAAAAGTTTGGACACACCTTCTCATTCAAAGAGTTTTCTGTATTTTCATGACTGTGAAAATTGTAGATTCACACTGAAGGCATCAAAACTATGAATTAACACATGTGGAATTATATACTTAACAAAAAAGTGTGAAACAACTGAAAATATGTCTTATATTCTAGGTTCTTCAAAGTAGCCACCTTTTGCTTTGATTACTGCTTTGCACAGTCTTGGCATTCTCTTGATGAGCTTCAAGAGGTAGTCACCTGAAATGATATTCCAACAGTCTTGAAGGAGTTCCCAGAGATGCTTAGCACTTGTTGGCCCTTTTGCCTTCACTCTGCGGTCCAGCTCACCCCAAACCATCTCGATTGGGTTCAGGTCTGGTGACTGTGGAGGCCAGGTCATCTGGCGTAGCACCCCATCACTCTCCTTCTTGCTCAAATAGCCCTTACACAGCCTGGAGGTGTGTTTGGGGTCATTGTCCTGTTGATAAATAAATGATGGTCCAACTAAACGCAAACCAGATGGAATAGCATGCCGCTGCAAGATGCTGTGGTAGCCATGCTGGTTCAGTATGCCTTCAATTTTGAATAAATCCCCAACAATGTCACCAGCAAAGCACCCCCACACCATCACACCTCCTCCTCCATGCTTCACGGTGGGAACCAGGCATGTAGAGTCCATCCGTTCACCTTTTCTGCGTTGCACAAAGACACGGTGGTTGGAACCAAAGATCTCAAATTTGGACTCATCAGACCAAAGCACGGATTTCCACTGGTCTAATGTCCATTCCTTGTGTTCTTTAGCCCAAACAAGTCTCTTCTGCTTGTTGCCTGTCCTTAGCAGTGGTTTCCTAGCAGCTATTTTAACATGAAGGCCTGCTGCACACAGTCTCCTCTTAACAGTTGTTGTAGAGATGTGTCTGCTGCTAGAACTCTGTGTGGCATTGACCTGGTCTCTAATCTGAGCTGCTGTTAACCTGCGATTTCTGAGGCTGGTGACTCGGATGAACTTATCCTCCGCAGCAGAGGTGACTCTTGGTCTTCCTTTCCTGGGGCGTTCCTCATGTGAGCCAGTTTCTTTGTAGCTCTTGATCGTTTTTGCGACTGCTCTTGGGGACACTTTCAAAGTTTTCCCAATTTTTCGGACTGACTGACCTTCATTTCTTAAAGTAATGATGGCCACTTGTTTTTCTTTACTTAGCTGCTTATTTCTTGCCATAATACAAATTCTAACAGTCTATTCAGTAGGACTATCACCTGACTTCTGCCCAATTTTTCCCAATTTTTCGGACTGACTGACCTTCATTTCTTAAAGTAATGATGGCCACTTGTTTTTCTTTACTTAGCTGCTTATTTCTTGCCATAATACAAATTCTAACAGTCTATTCAGTAGGACTATCACCTGACTTCTGCCCAACACAACTCATGGTCCCAACCCCATTTATAAGGCAAGAAATCCCACTTATTAAACCTGACAGGGCACACCTGTGAAGTGAAAACCATTTCGGGTGACTACCTTTTGAAGCTCATCAAGAGAATGCCAAGAGTGTGCAAAGCAGTAATCAAAGCAAAAGGTGGCTACTTTGAAGAACCTAGAATATAAGACATTTTTTCAGTTGTTTCACACTTTTTTGTTAAGTATATAATTCCACATGTGTTAATTCATAGTTTTGATGCCTTCAGTGTGAATCTACAATTTTCATAGTCATGAAAATACAGAAAACTCTATGAATGAGAAGGTGTGTCCAAACTTTTGGTCTGTACTGTAAATTTTATGGGCCACCCTTAAATTTACAAAATCTTTAGAGAAAAAGTTTTTTAAAAATCAATTTCTGAGAAACCTGCAGTGTTAACTTAGTTCCTGAGCTGCCCACAATCTCAGGAATTTGGGGGTTATAATCTTCAGGTGTGGGGATCACTCTGGGGGTTGCCTCAGAGTTGACAGCGCTAACGAACAATGTGTTTAAAAACACACCGCACTGTCGCATGTGTTATGCATTTTTATTTTCCCAAGCTTCAAAAAATTGTCCCTTATTGGGGGACAGATGTTGTTTGAAAACAAAAAAAAAAAAAACTGTGGCTTGTTGTGATGAAGAAATAATAATAATGAAATACTGCAATGTAATAATGATAGGAATGTTTGTTTGGGACCAATGAAGAGGTCCATTTCTCTAGCTCTGCCAGGTAAAAATTGCAGGATGACCAACCATCAATTCTTCTCCAGAGATGAAGCTTTATTTAGCTTTAGATTATCAGAGCATGAGAAAGCAAATATTATGGCTTGTCTCAATTATCAGATAGAGACAGCCAGCGTCCATCCTTTAACCTGTCCAGCCTTTCATCTTGCGTTGCCCTCTTCTCTTCATTCTTCCCTCTTTCTATTTTCTTATACCGTTTTACCCATTGGGTAAAATGTGGAGGATATCTAATTGGCTAGTACAAAATGCATGTCTATTGGTATTTTTAAAATATACTCGCTCATAGGTTGATGGAATAGTATTGTTTTAGTGGTGGCAGTTGTACATTTGAAATGCAGAGGGAAAATCACCTGTCTGGACACTTCTGTTGTAGACCTAGGTCACATACAATCATATCTTTTACTATAAACAGTAAATCAATTGGACACAATGGGGGTCATTTACAGTAGAAATAATAGAGCATTCTGCGCCAAAAACATACTAACATTACAAATCAAAATTGGTTATTTGCTTCACCATATATGTTTTAAAAGGCGCAGGCTGCTTGTAAAGTGTGACTTTTTCTCTTGATTTGCGACATTTTAACACCAGGAGCACTAAAATGAGACTTTTTAAAACTGAAATGTGCCATTTCAGCCACCCCTGTGCAGACCACACTTGCAACCTTTGAAGCATATTTGCAACATTTCCAGTGATGAATTGCGACTTTTGTCACAGGATGTTTCTGGCATTGTTTTGTTTTTGTTTAATAACAATTTACTGACAAAACCCTGCTGCTGAGCTCATTTATACCATCCTGCTTATTCCCACAACAGGTTGGATTTTCTTTTCTTAAATGTTAATTTTTGTCAACAAGTCGCATCTTTCTAAACGCGACTTTTTACACAAAACACCACCACATAAGTTGGCTTAATTGTCTGCAACAATTTGAGCCATTTCTGCCCATAAGAGGATGATAAATGAGGCATAATATGCGCCAATGTGATAGCCCCGCCCACTTTGACATTCATTCAATTAACTTATTTCTGGCGTGATGCATTCTTTATGGTGAAAATTGTGGAGAAAACACATTCTTTTTGGCGCATTTTACACCATAATTCTGGTGCAACATGCTTAATAAATGCCCCTCAATGACTTTCCTGGACACAAGAAAGCCACCCATTATTCCCAACAGCCAAGAAGGCTCCATTCGAATAGCAATCCCAGAGGTCTAAATTTGTGCATTGAGGGGGTTATTTATTAAACAGAAATACGCCTATATTACGCGTATTTCTGGTGCAGATTGCCGCAATTACCGATATTTCCCCGCTTACACCAGAAATGGACGTGGCATTGGCGGGGAGGGGGACGGGCCAGAGGGCCCGTCTTATTTACCATTTTCTACGCCTGTTTTAGGCGTAGAATATGGTCTAAATGTAAGACAGCTTGGAAGGCCGGCACCTCTACATAACTGCGGCAGATACACCACCAGTGCAAAGCTTAGATTGGTGTCTAAAATGCTGGTCTTAATAAATGTGTCCCTTATTCAAACAAGTTCTTTATCCTACCTGCTTACCTCTACACATCAAATAAGTGTTGTAAATAACTGTACCCAAGACTTATCTGATTGTAACTATGACTCCCACCTGACTAAATATCCTGCAATGTTAGATCTATGTATGAACATCTATCTAGCTATATTTTTTTTCTATAATCATCCCTTTTAAATAATGTGTCCAGGCATGGGATTTAGCCAGTTCCCTCCGGTTCTCCAGATCCAATTGTTAAAATTACAGCCGGATCAGAGAACAGTGTTAACGGCTGAATCCAGAGCTCTGCGGCAGGACAGCGATACAGATGAACGATGCAGCAGGGCAAGGGAGTGGTGTCTCCCTTCCCTGTTCCTCTGATAGGCTGCAGGTCCTATCAGAGGCCGGCACAGGCAGCACAATGACGTCATCACGTCTGCCTGAGCCGGGCTTTGTACTACGCGGGACACAGGCCAGAAGAGGCATGCATCGCTGCCAGCATGGAGGTAAGTATAAGTGGTTTTTTTTTGTGGCACACTGGGGGCATCATTGGCGCACCATGGGGGACACTATTGGGGCATCGGCACATAGAGGGGCATTGCTGTCACATGGGGGGATCTACTATGGGCATTGCTGGCTCATCATGGGGGACACTATAGTGGGCATCTACTGGGGCATTACTGGCACATCATGGGGGACACTGGGTGCATTACTGGCACATTATGGGGGCATCTACTGGGGGCATTACTGGCACATCATGGGGGACACTATGGGGGCATCTACTGGCACATCATGGAGGACTATGAAGGCATTTATACTGGCACATCTGGGGGCATTTCATCTGGAACATTATGAGGGACTATGGGGGCATTTACACTGGCACATCATGGGGGCATTTATACTGGCACATCATAGGGGACACCATGAGGGCATCTGCAGGGGCATTTATACTGGCACATCATGGGGGACATGGGCACCTTATACTGGCACATTATGGGGGCACTATGGTGTTGGAGGGGGGAAGAACATTATGGGGGCATATTATATAGGCACATTATGGGGCACTATAAAGGGGCATTTATACTGGCGCATAATGTGTGACACTATTGGGTTCGGGGAACACTATGGGGGCATTTTATATAGGCACATTATGGGGGAAGTGGTGTGGGCATTTGCTTGGGGGCATTATATAGGGGTATTTTATACTTGCACACATTATGGGGGAACTATGGGGACTTTAGCTCAACTGGGGGCACTAAGAGGGGGAATTATTTTGTACTGGCACACAGAACGGGAGCATTTTTGAATTAGTGCACATTATTATGAGGCATTTTTTGTACTGGCGCACATTATAAGGGACACTTTGTACTGGTGCTCATTTTAAGTGGACAGTTTGCCCCTCACAGTAATAGTGCTCCCCAAAGTCCCACCAATAGTAATATTTCTCTGCCAGAGTACAGTTAGTAGTTATAGTGCCCCTACCGTGCCCCAACAATAATGTCCCTACAGTGCCCCAGAAGTAATAATACTCCCATAGTGCCCATAATATTAATCATGTTCCCCATAGTCCCCCAGTAGTAATTGGGAGACATAATGTTTACACTATTAGTGTTAGGGGCACTATTTGCTGGGCGCAGTTATTTTGGGGCAGCGTGTGACAATAATTTTTGAAGGGGGCACTATCTGTGTGGTACTAGTATTATCTGTTTCGGCAGTATACTATTGTGGACCACAGCAGGCACAGTATTGAAGGTGGTAGGATGAGTTTTTCAGAAGGTGAGAAGATGATGGAAAAGTAGGAACCTAAGATGTCTTTTTGTCAAACTGCAGAGACAAGAGATGGGTGAAAAATCATAATGGCGGTTTGGTTTGAAAGGAGAAGATTAAGAAAAAGAACATCTACACCAGAGAAGAAGTCACTGGTTGTAAGAGGTATGTGGTGCTGTATTCTGGATAGCACTGAATGTAATGTATATGCAAATATGTCTTTAGTGCTAGATACAAAATGTGTATAAAATGTGTATGGTATAGGTAAATTTAAAGGGTTTCTACAGTTTTTAAAAACTGATGGTCTATCCTCTGGATAGATCATCAGCATCTGATCGGCGGGGGTCCGACACCTGTGGGCCCCTGCCGATCAGCTGTTTGAGAAGGCAGCGGCTCTCAAACAGAGCTTAGCCCCGCCCAGGCCAGTGATACTAGTCGTGACGTCACTGGGCCTGCGGTAAACACAGAGAAGGCCGCGGTGGGGGGGTCCCTGTCAGGGAGGTGCCAGAGCCCAGAGGCAATGAGCATTTCCATCAATACAGATGGAAGAACTGATTGCTAGAGCGCCGGGAGCTGCGGTCCTCTCACTCAGCTCCCCGCGCTCCTTCATGCCAGCGTACTGGATTATAAAGCAGAGACTCTTTTCCCTGCTACATCATTCAGCCTGCAGGCACAGATCACGCTGCTGGCCCGTGTGGGAGGAGCCTGCAGCCATTGAATCTGCCTGTGCTCCTCCCACACAGTGCTGTAAAGTGATCTTTGTCTGCAGGGGAATGCTGGATTTAAGCTTCAGGAACGGGACAATGTGTGTAGTTATTGTGCTTGGCTTTTTTTTTTTTTTTTTAACACAAAGAGTATTACTACTACAAAGGGGCACAGAGGGCATTACTTCTACAAGGGAGCACAATGGGCATTACTACTGTGGAGGAGGCCCAATGGGAATTTTTATTATGACGGTCTTTTTAGTATAGGATGTGAATGTAGCCTTAGGGGATATTCACATGGCAGATTTTGAAAACATACTGAAAAAAATCAGAACGGATTCTGCTCCAAGATAGAGTATGCTGCTTCTTTTATCCATGCAGTTTTTTTCTTCATGGGAAAAAAAAGCTAATTCAGTCTGTCATTGAAAAGAATGGGAGGCTTTTTAGAAGCGGCTTTTGGCGTGGATTCCAAACACAAATCGCATGAAAAACAGCACCAAAAATGTTATGTGAATGGGTCTTTAAAGAAAAAAAGAGTTCCACCAGGCTGGAGTTTGAATGTAACTAATTTTATTTGGAAGTACATGCATAATAATAAAGTCACAGGAAAAACTTACGGTATTTTTTTTTCTAATTGATGGGGGTTTAGTATGGATTAACCCTTTAGTGCCCCTTAAAGGGGTTGTCTCACTTTAGTAAGTTGCATTTATTATCTAGAGAAAGTTAATACAAGCCACTTCCTAATATATTATTATTATCCATATTGCTTCCTTTGCTGGCTGGATTCATTTTTCTATCACATTATACACGGCTCGTTTCCATTGTTACTGACCACACTGCAATCCATCAGTGGTGGTCGTGCTTTCACACTATAGGAAGCTTCAGCCTCTCAGGTGGCCGGGACCATGGTAGCGCACATAGGCTAGTGCTTTTTCCTATATTGCAAGCACGACCACCACTAATGGATTGCAGGGTGGTCTTCAACCATGGAAACGAGCAGTGTATAATGTGATAGAAAAATTAATCCAGCCAGCAAGGGAGACAATATGGACAATCACAATACATTAGTAAATGACTTGTATTAACGTTCTCTACGTGATAAGAGCCACTTACTGAAGTGAGACCACTCCTTTAATGTAATCATACGTCAGCAGGATGCAAGGGGTGCATGGAGTGGGATTGCTGCCTGATCCTGCTCTATACAAAGTGGATGCAGCCCCTATAATACAGCAAAGACAAAAACAATGCAACAGCACTCTGCAAATACAAATAAAGTACAATAATGCCATAGTTATAGAAAATATTCTGATGCTAATGCTACGCTTATTTTATAAATGTGAGATTCTTGGCAAATACATTTTGTACAAAATTATTTGTCCCCGTCCGCCGGCGTAATGGCAATCTCTATAAAACGGGAACTTAACACTAAATACTACCCTATCTTTGCCTCCTTCACAGTAGTAATGCCATCTTTGTGCCCCCTCACAGGAGTTATGCCTTCTCTGTGCTCCTTTCACAGTAGTAATGCCCTATCTGTGCCCCTTCACAGTTGTAATGCCCTCTCTGTGCCCCTTCAGAGTAGGTATGCCCTCACTGTGCCCCCATAACAGTAGTAATCCCCATTGTGCCCTCAACAATAATGCCCACTCTGTGCCCCATAACAGTTGTGCCCACACCTTCACAGGAGTATGCCCTCTATGACCCTTCACAGTAGTAATGCCCATTGTGCCCCCTTCATAGTAGTAATGCCGTCTGTGTCCCCTTCATAGTAAAAATGCCCATTGTGCCCCCTTCATAATAATAATGCCCATTGTGCCCCCTTCATAATAGTATTTAGTGATGACCGAATCGAAGTTGACGAACTGGAATTCAATCTGAATTTCAGGAAAAATGTGATTCATCATGAAGGCAAATTTCCTTACGCTTCGTGGTAACTAGGGATCAGCGAATCGACTTCGGGTGAAACAGCCAAAGTCCATTTGCATAAAACTTTGTTAGAATACTGTACGAAGTACTGTACCTTGGATCCGAACTTGAGTTTTGTAAAAGGTTTTTAACAGTAGACATTCTAATACTGTATGGAGCACTCACTCTGTGCAGTATTCTAACAAAGTTTTATGCAAATCCACTTTGGATGTTTCATCCGCAGTCGATTCACTCATCCCTAGTGGTAGCAAATCAGATTTTTTCTAAAATGGCTGCTGCATACATTAAAAAATGAAAGTAAGAAGCCTGGGAATGAGGGAGCACCCTCAATGCCATGCAGACAGCCAATCAGCAGATAGCCAGCCCCTGTGATGGCATGGCCCTATAAAAAGCCTCTTCATGCCCGGTCACCACCATTTTACAGTGAACTTAGTGCAGGGAGAGATGTTACAGGGACTAGGGCAGTGTTTATGAAAGACTTTATTCACATAAACAAAAAACAAAAAAAAACAATTGAGTTGTTCAGGAAAAAGATTATTCATAGTGTAGGGAAAGGATAGGGAGGCATTATCCTCACTGTAGGGAGAGAGCAGGGACCAATAGGATAGTGTAAAGCCTGGGTAATAGGAGCTATTCTATTACACATAGCTGCACTAGTTGGAGTTAAAAAGTGATCTATTACTACAGATTGTAGGTTGTTTTAAACAGTAATTGCAGTAATCCTAGCATCTGTTATTGGATTGAAAGTGCTGTCTGATACAACCAGTTTTGGGGTGTATTTAGTTGATATATAACTACTTGCATTCATCTTTGCTTCTGTACTCAAAGTGGGGTCTGATACACCCCAAAACTGGTTGAATTTATTTTAAATATATAAAAGTTCCTCCATTCATCCTTGCTTTTGGGGTGAATTTGCGGCCTGATACAAACAGTTTTGAGGTATGTTTATTTTAAATATATAAATGTACGTCCATTCATCCTTGCTCCTGGGTTAAATTGCAGTTTGAAACAACCAGTTATGGGGTGTATTTACTTGATATATAACTACTTCCATTCACCCTTGCTTCTATACTGAAAGTGCTGTCTGATACAACCAGTTTTGGGGTGTATTTAGTTGATATATAAGTACATCCATTCCTCCTTGATTCTGGGGTGAAATTGCATTCTGATAAAGTTTTGGGGTGTATTTAGTAACATAGTAACATAGTTTGTAAGGCCGAAAAAAGACATCTGTCCATCCAGTTCAGCCTGTTTTCCTACAAGTTGATCCAGAGGAAGGCAAAAAAAAAAACCCTGTGAGGTAGAAGCCAATTTTCCTCACTTTAGGCGGAAAAATTCCTAAGTTTATATATAAGTACTTGCAGTCTGGCATGCTGCATGGGTGAAAAAAGTACGCTCCCTGGGCTTAAGGAAAAAAAAAAAGATACTAAATCACACCATAAAGGTCAAGAACATATAACCCGAAAAGAGTTAGCTGCTGAGGCCACCGTTCGCTGAAGCAGAAAACTTCTCTACAAATTCAAATTCTTTTACACTTAATTTGATGTGCAAATGTGCAAATCAGTAGTTGCAGAGTTAGTGTGAAATAGCAGCCTGACTACACACTCTAGGGCAGAGATCTCAAACTCGTGGCCCTCCAGCTGTTGTAAAACTGCAACTTCCATCATGCCAGGAGAGCCTACAGCTATTGGAGCATGCTGGGAGTTGTAGTTTTACAACAGCTGGAGGGCCACGAGTTTGAGATCTCTGCTCTAGGGTGAGTTCACACACCAGTTATTTGATCAGTTATTACTATCATTTTTTTTTTAGCCAAAACCACTAGTGAAGCCTACTCAGAGATAAAGCGTAATGGAAAGATCTGCACATGTTCTGTGTTTTTGACCCAAATCTGGTTTGATACTACACATTTTAGGGTGTTCAAACACTTGATTTGATGCGTCAATCAGTAGTTCAGGAGTTGGAGTGAATCTGCAGCCTGATACTACACATTTTAGGGTGTTCAAATTCTTTTACATTTAATTTGAGGTGTCAATCTGTAGTTGTGGAGTTGGTGTGAAATTGTGTCCTGATACTATTGCTCTTTTACCCTTACAGTTGATGTTACAGTACAGTATGTCCGGCAGACAGGTGGGGAGGAGAAATCCTCATGCCCAGGGTAGACCGCCTGCTATGTAGGAGCCTACCTGTAGCGCTTATCAAAACAAGGATTGGGTAAAGCACCTGTATAGTAGTTGGTCAAGTTCAGAATGCACGTCCTCCCAGGAGTCTAGTCCAAAGGCTCCAACATTCAAAATGGTGAAAAGAGATTGAAGCCAGCATCCATAATGCGGTGTAGCAAATGTGGTTCCTTTATGCCATAATTCCACCCTGGTACATGCTACGTTTCGGCTGCACCCCAGCCTTTTTCAAGCATGCATACAACAGTGAGTGCACAGTTTAAATACCCTACTACCAGTGACATCACTGGTGGTGACCAGGAAGTACAAGCTCAGCATTAGAACCGTACATAATTTCATACATCAGTGGTCTCAATTAAGTTCATTATATCCATAATGGTCAACACATTTAAGTCAAATATAGAATATAAGTGGTCAGTTCACAGTTACATCCTATCCTCATTCCACTCATGCTCAGTGTGGTCATCACTGGCGTGACAGGATGATCAATGATCAGGAAATCTAGAAAAGCATTGTAAATGATCTGTTCATCATAGGCTTCCTTCAAACATTTTTTAATCATCTTAGCTATCTCAAATTTGGGATCCGAATCTAAGGGTACAACAATTGTCGCTCCACCTCTGTTATATAGTCTTTTCTATCTAACACTACCAACGCTCCACCCTTGTCAGCAGGTTTCAATACAATTGTGGAGTCTTGGTTAAGGGAATTGATAGCTATGATCTCTTTTTTGGTCATGTTGGGGTTTATGAGTTTATTGCCTATACCACTTTGTCTGAGTGTCTGAACCTCATTCGCAACTATTTCTATGTATGCTTCAATAACGGAGTTACTTTTTGGTGGCATGTATATACTTTTTTCTTCAAACTTAGTGATTTAATTTGTCGTTCAGTCATCTCACCAGGTCTATTAGGTATTTCCGTCACCTCTTGTATTTTGTTGGCAAAATGAGCCTTCAATCTATGTGTACGATAGAATTTCTGTAAATCAACTTCTAGGTTAAACCAGTCCACTTTTTTAGAAGGACAGTAACTTAGTCCTTTATTTAAAGCAGAACGTTCAATATCCGATAATGTCCGTGAGGAGATATTCACTACCAAATCTTCTTCTACCTTCCGTGGCTCATCGGGTATCGCCGGTATGGTGGTTTTGACGTCAGATCGCGTCTTGCTTGTTTTCTTCCCCCTCTCTTCCATGGACGTTTTCCCCTGGGGGAAGAATGATTGTCCGTCTCTCTAAAAAAGTCGTCCCATCCGAGGAATCCGATTCGCCCGTAGTTGTCGTCGTCCTTCGCTGGTGTGGGGTTCTCCATCTCCGTCTGGGTCTCATATCCTGGCGTTCTCCCATGTCCTGTGATTTCCACCTGTAGACTCTGCCAGCACGGTAATCCTCGGTGTCGCGGTGCCATTTTTGTTTTTTCTGTTTCAATGTCACTACGATGTTTATCAAGAAATGAGGTAACTTTATCCTTGAATATTGCCACTTCGTCTTGTTGTAGAAGGTTACACAAAATAGTATCCAAATCAGCCACACACTTCTTTTGTTCCTGTATATCAAGTTGCAAAAATTCAATATTTAATAGGATCAAGTCCAGAGAATATTTGTTAGAGATCTGTTCGAACTTAGTGCAAAAAGCCTTATTATCCGGAAACAATGTTGGTCGTAACCTTGACCTTAGGCCCCTTGGTATGCGCTCATTGTGATGATATTCAATTAGAGTCTCCAGGTGTAATTCCAAAGCTGTCAATCTCTTTTTCTCATTTTCCCAAACCTTTTTAGTGAGGTCTGCTGAGGGAATACTTAAAAAGGAACTGCTGCCAGTAGTATGTCCTGTAATACGCTGTACATCAGCTGTGGTATATGCAAATGTACCGGGTGTGTTAGTGGTCATAGTAAATAGTGCTATTGTTAATATTCTCCTTAGAGCACTATATAGTCCGCAGTAAAATTAAGGTGCACGTGCCAAGGACTAAGAAACGTATATCAAAACAAAGATTGGGTACAGCACCTGTATAGTAGTTGGTCAAGTTCAGAATGTACGTCCTCCCAGGAGTCTAGTCCAAAGGCTCCAACATTCAAAATGGTGAAAAGAGATTGAAGACAGCATCAATAATTCCACCCTGGTACATGCTACGTTTCGGCTGCACCTCAGCCTTTTTCAAGCATGCATACAACAGTGAGTGCACAGTTTAAATACCCTACTACCAGTGACATAACTGGTGGTGACCAGGAATTACAAGTTTAGCATTAGAACCGTACATAATTTCATACATCAGTGGTTTCAATGAAGTTCATTATATCCATAATGGTCAACACATTTATGTCAAATATAGAATATAAGTGGTCAGTTCACAGTTACATCATATCCTCATCCTGCTCATGCTCAGTATGGTCATATGAGTACTGCACATGACCCTGTGTCACAGGTCCTTCACAGTCACATGATATATAACTTAACATCAAGCTACATTATAATGCTTCTAAAACATTTCTTTTTATAGGAGCGCATGTGCCAGCATATGTAATCCATAATATGGAACCTATATAGAGGGTATTAGATCAGGTAAGAGGGTTATACTGGTGTCTATTATGATCATCTAAGATGTAGAGAAAGGGCAAAGGACCTTCGATCATGTGACTCTCGACAGTCACATGGGCTGTGATTTCAGCAGTCACATGGGCTGTGATGTCACGTTGCTAGGCAGTGCAACACTCTTGTTCCTACTTATGATGTACATATTATCCGGTACATCATGTAAGCGCAACTAGCGCTTACAGTAAACATCTACTGCTGTATATGTTTTAAATATATTTAACCAAAAAATAAACCATATATCTTGATGTATTCAATGGCTCAGAGACCACATATGCAATGGGTAGTGGCGTTACGCTGCTAAATAGCAGACAATAACACTATTCATATTGTTCAGGAAGCGCATAATATTCAGGGAGCATATCATGTAAAGTCCATTTGCACCTACATCCCCCATCAACTACCACATACACTAAGGAGAATATATGGCATATTATCAATATATCTGGTATGAAAATAAATTTTATACCACAATTTAATCAATGGTTATAAAAGATAAATTGGGCAACGCCCATCGCGAAGGGAGCTTATAATATGATCTTCACAGGCAATCATATGTCCCACTAGTCATTGAACTCATTAGGGAGATATAAATCCAGATACAGGATGTATGTCATCATATTCGAAATATATATGGAGCCAAGGGAGGTGCAGGTGCCATAGTAAGGTTGATCACACCTGGTTAATAACACTTCCAATACAGGTGCCATGATATGGTTAATGACAAATATTCCGATACATATATGAAGCAAAAATTCAATTACAAACAATTCCAAGCATATTTCTGCAATGTCATAACTATAATTCTGCAAATCAAAAAGAAAACCACAGAGACACAATCACGTGTCTCAACGACGATCAAAACTAGCCAGGCCTTTCACCGGGAAGGAACAACCAAGGGAAGGGCAGTCTCCAAAAGGAAACCACCTATGCCAAAGCATGGTATCCATCCACAGACAGCTGTTTCGGGGTATTTGCCCCTCATCAGTGTGGAGTAGGAATCTGGCTAGTGGGAGCAATGCCTAGTAGAAGATTATTTAAGAAAAGATGATTGACCTCAGGGAGATCAGCCATCATCACCACAGAGACACTATCACGAGTCTCAACGTTGGTGAATCTAAAACAAGGCTCCCTGGAAAAAGCAATATGCAAATCAAAAAGAAAACCACAGAGACACCATCATGTGTCTCAACGACGGTCAAAACTAGCCAGGCCTTTCACTGGGAAGGAACAACCAAGGGAAGGGCAGTCTCCAAAAGGAAACCACCTATGCCAAAGCATGGTATCCATCCACAGACAGCTGTTTCGGGGTATTTGCCCCTCATCAGTGTGGAGTAGGAATCTGGCTAGTGGGAGCAATGCCTAGTAGAAGGTCAATCATCTTTTCTTAAATAATCTTCTACTAGGCATTGCTCCCACTAGCCAGATTCCTACTCCACACTGATGAGGGGCAAATACCCCGAAACAGCTGTCTGTGGATGGATACCATGCTTTGGCATAGGTGGTTTCCTTTTGGAGACTGCCCTTCCCTTGGTTGTACCTTCCCGGTGAAAGGCCTGGCTAGTTTTGACCGTCGTTGAGACACGTGACGGTGTCTCTGTGGTTTTCTTTTTGATTTGCATATTGCTTTTCCCAGGGAGCCTTGTTTTAGATTCACCAACGTTGAGACTCGTGATGGTGTCTCTGTGATGATGATGGTTGATCTCCCTGAGGTCAATCATCTTTTCTTAAATAATCTTCTACTAGGCATTGCTCCCACTAGCCAGATTCCTACTCCACACTGATGAGGGGGAAAATACCCCGAAACAGCTGTCTGTGGATGGATACCATGCTTTGGCATAGGTGGTTTCCTTTTGGAGACTGCCCTTCCCTTGGTTGTTCCTTCCCGGTGAAAGGCCTGGCTAGGTTTGACCGTCGTTGAGACACGTGATGGTGTCTCTGTGGTTTTCTTTTTTATTTGGATATTGCTTTTCCCAGGGAGCCTTGTTTTAGATTCACCAACGTTGAGACTCGTGATGGTGTCTCTGTGGTGATGATGGTTGATCTCCCTGAGGTCAATCATCTTTTCTTAAATAACTATAATTCTGAGAAAAACATTCCTCTTACCACCCCAGTGAAATTAAAAACAATCCATATCAAACTCGCGTTATCTGTAAAAAATAAAATAAGAGCTTCAGTTTACTATGACATATTCTACCCAGGAATTGCAGTTCCTGGATGTGAAAATACAAAAAATGGGCAAGGACATTACTACTGACCTATTTGTAAAAACAACAGATAGGAACAGCTTACTGCACTATAAGAGCTTTCACCCCAGACACATGATCTCCACACTACCTAAGTCCCAATATACGAGAGTAAGGAGGATTGTGAGTGATGAGACTGTCTGTGACATGAGATTAAACAAAATGACTGAAAAGTTCAAGAGCAGGGGCTTCCCAGAGAGGGTTTTAGAGACAGTGAAATGTGATCTTAATAAGAGCAGACCGAAACAGAAGAGTGATGGACCCCCGAGGATACCATTTGTGAGCACCTATAACAATGTGAGCTCTAAAATAGCTGATATTGTCCGAAGGAACTGGGATATTGTCCAAAAAGGTCTACCAACCATTACAGATTTCCAGTTACCTCCATTGCTGGCATATAGACCACGCAACATTAAGGCTACGGCCACGCAACATTAAGGACCAATTAGTGAAATCAGATATAGGTCCAATGACAAGGGCGATACAGACCACTCTCACTAAAGCCAAAACCGGTAACTTTCCGTGCTTACATTGCTGTCATTGCAATTCTATTCAGAAGGGGAACACTTTTTCGCATCCGAGAACAGGTCAGATCTATCCAATAGAGGGATATTACACTTGCCAGACAACATATGCTGTTCATATCTTACAGTGCCCATGTGGGCTGTTGTATGTTGGTGAAACCAAAAATGCATGCAAAGACCGAATAGGACAACACAAGTCCAAAATACGGAAGAGAGCGGTTGAGCTACCGGTCCCAAAGCATTTTGAGGACCGTAAACATAACGTTAGCCAACTCAGGTATAGGATCATCGACCATGTCCCTCCACTAAGACGTGGGGGTGACAGAGAGAGGATATTGAAACAGAAAGAACTTAGATGGATTCATGAATTAGATACTCTTCATCCGAAAGGGATGAATATTGATTTCTCCATGACCCCATTCCTTTAAAAAGTGAGGGTATATATAATGAAATTTGTTTGTCGCTAATCTGCTGTTTTATTTTTTACAGATAACATCAGTTTGATATGGATTGTTTTTAATTTCACTGGGGTGGTAAGAGGAATGTTTTCTCAGAATTATAGTTATGACATTGCAGAAATATGCTTGGAATTGTTTGTAATTGAATTTTTGCTTCATATATGTATCGGAATATTTGTCATTAACCATATCATGGCACCTGTATTGGAACATGTGTGATCAACCAGGTGTGATCAACCATACTATGGCACCTGCACCTCCCTTGGCTCCATATATATTTCGAATATGATGACATACATCATGTATCTGGATTTATATCTCCCTAATGAGTTCAATGACTAGTGGGACATATGATTGC
This sequence comes from Rhinella marina, assembly GCA_900303285.1. Taxonomy (NCBI): domain Eukaryota; kingdom Metazoa; phylum Chordata; class Amphibia; order Anura; family Bufonidae; genus Rhinella; species Rhinella marina. The sequence continues at coordinate 24,571 of ONZH01024099.1, forward strand.
CTGTGAAGATCATAATATAAGCTCCCTTCGTGATGGGCGTTGCCCAAGTTATGTTTTATAACTAGAGATGGGCGAGTAGTGTTCGATCGAGCCGGTATTCGATCGAATACTACGCTATTCGGCATACTCGATTTTAATTCGTTAAATTCGTTTCCCCTCCCACCTTCCCTGGCGCTCTTTTTCCACCAATCACCATGCAGGGGGGGTATGACAGGCCCGCGGAGCACGCTGGCAGCGCGAAAACGGCGTCTACATGGATTGGCTGGAAAAACCACGTGACCTCGAATATTAAAAACTCAGCTCTTCCTGCTCGTTCGCATATGCTGCGTGAACTTAGTCAGGGACAGAGGCTGGAGAAGGGAGAGATAGGTTTTAGCTGTTGGACAGGCAGGAGCGTGATTAAAAGCCCTTATCAGGGCTACTATAGTGCAGTACAGTGATAGCTTTACTACCATATACACTCTGCAGAGAACGGCTGCTGTATTCAGGGATAGCTGCTGGAGTAGGGACAGAGAGAGGCATTAGTGGTGTATTAGGTGCTCTGCTACATACCAAACTATATTTGGCACTACTGTTCTGCGTTCTTTTTGGCCGCAAAACCCTGTTATATACCTAGTGTGTATATGCACCATCTGATCTTCTGGCAGTTTACGGCTGTGTACTTTTTTTTTTTTTTTTTTTTAAATACAGTTTATTTGGCTCTAGTGTTTCTGGGTTCTGTGTGCTGCAATACCCTTTTTGTATACCAGGTGTAAATACCCACCGTCTGACCTGTTAGTACACGGCTGTGTACCTAGAAATATAAAAAAAAAAAGGCCTTTTCTTTGTCTACTGTACTGTGCGTTCTGCGTGCTTGCAAAAGTATTTTATATACGTGGTGTTAATACACACCGTCTGACCTGTTAGTACACGGCTGTGTACCTAGAAATATTAAAAAACTAGGCCTTTTCTTTGGCACCTGTACTGTGCGTTCTGCGTGCTTGCAAAAGTATTTTATATACGTGGTGTTAATACACACCGTCTGACCTGTTAGTACACGGCTGTGTACCTAGAAATATAAAAAAAAAAAAGGCCTTTTCTTTGTCTACTATACTGTGCGTTCTGCGTGCTTGCAAAAGTATTTTATATACGTGGTGTAAATACACACCGTCTGACCTGTTAGTACACGGCTGTGTACCTAGAAATATAAAAAAAAAAAGGCCTTTTCTGTCACGGGGGAGACAAGGGAAGGTGTGCCCTGTACTTGAAACCCCCCTTCTTTCCCTACCTACTTGCCTCAAACGGCCCTAGGCGGCCGCGGACAACCATGAAGACGTTCCCTATACTGGGTAAGTGCAGAGGGAGGGAAAGGGAACACAGGGAGAGACAAAACACAGACGGAACAAACACAATGATAGAGTAGTCAGCAAGCCGGGTCAAACACAGGAGATAGCGTAAATACCAGGGGTCAATAGAAGAGAGGTCCAAGTCCAAGTCCAAAGTCAGAGTCCAAATAGCAAATCCAAAACACAAGGTCGCACAAGCACTGATCAAAAGTATGAACTAATCACAGGCATCTGAGTGAGGCTGTTGCCATCTTTAAATAGCCCGCCCAGGATCATGTGATGTGGCCAGCATCACATGACCTGAGGCGGAGCAAGCTGTCCAAACCATATGTAAAGTAGCCATGTGGTGTGATCAGCACCACATGGCTAAACCCAAACAGAGAATTAACTCATGAAGTGCTGGCTGACAAGACCAGCACTTCAATTCCCTATTGCTCGTCTCTAGGGGGGCGGAGAGGTCCGGCGATGTCGTGCAGAGGGAGCGCGACGCCGACCTCGCGTGACATTTTCTTTGTCTACTATACTGTGCGTTCTGCGTGCTTGCAAAAGTATTTTATATACGTGGTGTAAATACCCACCGTCTGACCTGTTAGTACACGGCTGTGTACCTAGAAATAAAAAAAAAAAGCCCTTTTCTTTGTCTACTGTACTGAGCGTTCTGCGTGCACGGCTGTGTACCTAGAAATAAAAAAAAAAAAGGCCTTTTCTTTGTCTACTGTACTGAGCGTTCTGCGTGCTTGCAAAATTATTTTATATACGTGGTGTTAATACCCACCGTCTGACCTGTTAGTACACGGCTGTGTACCTAGAAATATAAAAAAAAAAGGCCTTTTCTTTGTCTACTGTACTGTGCGTTCTGCGTGCTTGCAAAAGTATTTTATATACGTGGTGTTAATACACACCGTCTGACCTGTTAGTACACGGCTGTGTACCTAGAAATATAACAAAAAAAAGGCCTTTTCTTTGTCTACTGTACTGAGCGTTCTGCGTGCTTGCAAAAGTATTTTATATACGTGGTGTTAATACACACCGTCTGAACTGGTAGTATACGGCTGTGAAGGCAAAATATTGTAACCAAAAAAAAAAATGCGTAGGGCTAGCGGAATCGGACGTGGACGCGGAAATGCTGTTGGGGGCCTTGTTGAAGCCAGTGGGGATACAATGCGTGCTGGTGAGGGGCAGCCAGGATCCCACTCATCCAGAATCCCTGCCTTTATGGGACAGTTAAGCAGGGGGCGGGTTACACCGCTGTTGAGGCCTGAGCAGGTTGAACAGGTGGTGCAATGGATAGCCGATAGCGCTTCCACACAGTTGTCCACCAGCCAGTCATCCACACAGTCTCACTCTGACCCTCCTTCCTCCACACCTGGCCAACAGAGTCATCCCACCATTGACCCCTCCCAGGAGCTCTTTTCGGGTCCTTTTTCAGATGTGCCGGAAGAATCCCTGGAGCTACCAAGGAATTTGTTTGTAGTGATGCCCAACCACTTGAGTATTCGCCATCTCCTGCTGATGTGGACCCTGAACCAGCATCTGTTATCATGAGCGATGATGATGATGAGACGCAGTTGCCATCAAGGGAGGCTGTTGGAATGTCCAGTGGGCAGGAGGAGGAGCAGAGTGAGGAAGTGGAAGAGGAGGTGGTGGATGACGAAATGACCGACCCCACTTGGCCAGGGGTGATGTCCAGCGGGGAAAGCAGTGGAGAGGTGGTGGTCTGCGCAGCACCGAAAAAGGCAGCAAGAGGCAGAGGGATGTCCAGAGGCAGAGGGATGTCCACAGGCAGAGGACAGTCCAGACAGAGAAGTGAGGCCACAGCCAGCAGGGCCGAAGCTGTTCCCGGCAGCAGGCAGTCGCGCAAAGCTCCCCCATCGAGGCCTCGTACTTCTGTGGTGTGGAGATTTTTTAATGTTTGTGCGGATGACAAACTGAGCGCGGTTTGCACACTCTGCCACTCAAAACTGAGTAGGGGCTCTGAGAAGAGCAATATGACCACCTCAGGCATGCGGCGTCACTTGGAAGTCAAGCACTGGGCTGAGTGGGAGAGAGCAAACGCAATACAACCTGCGCCCGGTCTTGCTGCCACTGCCTCTTCCCCTTTGTTGTGTGCTGCCACTGCGGTCCAGACCTCCAGCCAGGACACCTCCACATCTGCCTCTGCCTTGGCTACTTTGGGGCCTTCTCCTTCAGCCTCCCCTTCCCCCGCATCTTCGCCTGCACCTTCACACTCCTCGTCCCATCAACTGTCCATCTCGCAGGCGTTCGACCGCAGGCGGAAGTACGCCTCGAGTCACCCCAAGCCAAGCCTTAAACTGCCACATCTCCAAACTGCTGGCCCTGGAGATGTTGCCGTTTAGGCTTGTGGAGACGCAGGCCTTCCGCGACCTGATGGCGGCTGCCGCACCTCGCTATTCCGTCCCCAGCCGCCACTACTTTTCCCGGAGTGCCGTCCCATGCCCTGCACCAGCACGTGTCGCGTAACATCAGGCGGGCCCTGAGGTACGCAGTCAGCGCAAAGGTCCACTTGACCACCGACTCGTGGACAAGCGCTTGCGGCCAGGGACGATACATCTCTTTGACGGCACACTGGGTGAATGTAGTGGAAGCGGGGACGGGGTCGCAAACAGAGACGGCCTACCTACCACCCCCCGCCCAAGATTGCCAGCACGGGTTCTGATAAACCCCCCTCCTCTTCCTCCTCCTCTGCCTTAACATCGCCCTCAGCCGCTAGCTGGAAGCGTTGCAGCACTGGCGCGGGAGACGTCAGCAGGCGGTGCTTAAGCTCATCAGCTTGGGCGACAGGAAGCACAGCGCCCCAGAGGTGAGGGACGCCATATTGCAGCAGACGGACATGTGGCTGTCGCCGCTGCAACTAGGACCAGGCGTGGTCGTGTGCGATAAAGGCCTTAACCTGGTGGCGGCTCTGGAGCTTGCCGAACTCAATCACGTACCCTGCCTGGCCCACGTTTTTAATCTGGTAGTCCAAAAATTTCTAAAGACTTACCCCCAACCTGGCAGAGCTACTGGTGAAAGTGCGGCGCTTGTGCGCTCACTTTCGGAAGTCAACTGTAGCTGTTGCTAGCTTAAAAAAACTCCAGCAACGCCTCCATTTGCCTGAACATCGGCTGTTGTGCGACCTGCCGACTCGCTGGAATTCCACCTATTCCATGTTGGCCAGGGTGTGTGAGCAGCAGAGAGCATTGATGGAGTACCAGATTATGAATCCACGCGTGCCTCCAACTCAGCTCCCTCAGTTTGCCAACCACGAGTGGCCATGGATGGCAGACATATGCGATGTACTGCGTATCTTTGAGGAGTCCACCAAGAAGGTCAGCAGCGAGGACGCTATAGTGAGCGTAACCATCCCGCTCCTATGCGTCCTTAAAGAATCACTCATCGCAATAAGGGAGAACGCATTGC
>ONZH01024100.1:0-22172 GCA_900303285.1 Rhinella marina
CCTCATCATCCTCTAATTCTTCAGTCTTTTCCCCCCTCGGACTTCCTGCCCTGACAACTACTTCACCACTGTCTGACAACCGTGTCTCCTCATCGTCCGACACCTCTTTACACACTTCTTCCACTAAGTCAATAATGTCATCATCATCACCCACAGACTGCTACAGTTGGAAAACTTGGGCATCGGGAAAGAGGTCAGCAGCAACCTGAGAAGTGGTTTGTGACTCTGGGAAGGGAGGGGGGAAGGAGGTTGAGGTGGAGGAGCCAGAGGAGTGCTCCCTTGGGTAACGTGGGTGGACTGCGTGGAAGACTGACTGGTGGACAAATTACTTGAAGCATTGTCCTCAATCCACGACATCACCTGTTCGCACTGTTGTGGTTTCAACAGTCCTCTACCACGTGTCCCTGTAAGTTGAGACATAAAGCTAGGGAGTGTAGCTCTGCGGCGTTCCCCTGCTCCTTCATCAGCAGGTACTGTCTCACCCTGCCCAGGACCACGGCCTCTGCCCCCTGCAGTAATTGAATGCCCACGCCCTCGTCCTCGACCCCTCAACATTTTCTGTATATAAGTGTATTATATACACCAAAAAAAAAATGGGCCTGCTGTACTGAAACCCACAAACTTGTTCAATCTGAACAAGTTAAGATATAGGTGGATAAGTTAGAGCAAAATTACGTATGTTATTACGTACCGTGCAGTATGGAGCAATTACACTGAAACTATTAGATTAGGCAGACTTGGTCTGCTTAAGTGCAACCCAAACAAATGTTGCACAGAGATTTTTGTAATGTAGCTGTATCAGTGAGAGCAAAAGACCTTTTTTAATTACGTGACGTACAGAATGGGTCACCTGGACAGAAAATACGGATTGTGGTTTGTGGTGACTGGACAGCTGAACTGTGACACACAGAATGGTTCCACACAACTGTATGAAATGGATTTGTACCACTGAGATAAAAACAACAAAAAAACTATTTTTATTTTTGTTTTTGTTTTTTTAACGTAACGTGCAGAATATATCAGAGAGCAAACTCAGCCCCTGCTGACTGTGGCTATTTTGACTGCAACCAAGAAAAATGTCGCACTCAGATTTTTGTAATGTAGCTGTTTCTGTGAGAGCAAAAGACCTTTTTTAATTACGTGACATACAGTACAGGTCACCTGGACAGAAAATACGGATTGTGGTTTGTGGTTACTGGACAGCTGAACTGTGACACACAGAATGGTTCCACACAGCTGTATGAAATGGATTTGTGTCACTGAGATAAAAGAACAAAAAAACTATTTTTTTTTTGTTTTGTTTTTTTTAACGTGACGTGCAGAATATAACAGAGAGCAAACTCAGCCCCTGCTGACTGTGGCTATTTTGACTGCAACCAAGAAAAATGTTGCACTCAGATTTTTTAATGTAGCTCTATCAGTGAGAGCAAAAGACCTTTTTTAATTACGTGAGGTACAGTATAGATCACATGGACAGGAAATACAGATTGTGGTTTGTGGTGAATGGACAGCTGAACTGTGACACACAGAATGGTTCCACACAGCTGTATGAAATGGATTTGTATCACTGAGATAAAACAACAAAAAAAATGTTTATTTCTTTATTTTTTTATTTTTTTTTATTTATTTATTTATTTTTTGTGACGTGCAGAAAATATCAGAGAGCAAACTCAGCCCCTGCTGACTGTGGCTATTTTGACTGCAACCCAGAAAAATGTTGCACTCAGATTTTTCTAATGTAGCTGTATCAGTGAAAGCAAAAGACCGTATTTGATTACGTGACGTACAGAATGGGTCACCTGGACAGAAAATACGGATTGTGGTTTGTGGTGACTGGACAGCTGAGCTGTGACACAGAGAATGGTTCCACACAGCTGTATGAAATGGATTTGTATCACTGAGATAAAACAATTTTAAAAAATTGTTATATATGGCTATAGCTGCACTATTAGTGCCAGCCAGCCCAGCCAGGAGACAAAAAAAAATGTCTTGTAGCCCTTAGAAGGGCTGTTGGGTTCTTTTGAGATCACTCCTGCCTAACAGAGAACTAAATCCAGGCCGTAACACTCTCCCTGAAATGCAGCAGATCTGTCCCTAACGACATCCAGGCAGTGACTGAACCGAGCACCGCGGCCAGTCACTAGTATATTCCAGGGTCACCTGATCAGCTATCGACATGTAAGGGCCCCACGTGATGCTGGGTGTACCGCAGAGTCTCCTGGCTTGTGATTGGCTGAGTTTATAGGCGCTAAAAATTAAAAATGCGGGAGATGCCATTTCCTCGAGCATGGCAAGATGCTCGTCCGAGCATCAAGCTCTTACGAGTACCCTAATGCTCGAACGAGCACCAAGCTCGGACGAGCATTCTCGCTCATCTCTAGTAATGACTATAAACTTTAACCGAACACAGTTTACCCTTTAACAGCTTCACTGGCTTCAGACTACTGGAAGAAACACAAGTCTGCAAATCTCTTTATGAAAGGAAATCTATTTTGGAATCTTTTCTCTTGGCAAATACATGTATTATATAATGTAAAGCTTTTGTTGTGGTTATTACTTATATAAATCTGCCATCATCTTTACATTGGGACGTGACATCACACTGTGACGTGATATCACACTCAAGTTTACAAGTGCTCCATCTGTATGTTGCCTCAATGGTGTTCTGAATATGCAGGCGATATTTGTTTCCTAAGAGGTTATTTGGCTTGTGTGCCTGGTTTTCAATCAGTTAAAATTAATGGAACTCTTAATCCCTATTTAGAGTTAATTTAATGTTGCCTCTTTCCCTCTTACATGATTCCTAGTTTACCTCTGTCTCCTATCCCTTTTTCTTTCTGCTATTAGATAACATTGTTTAATGTGATCCTGCAAAATATAACTAGCAAAATAAAGTAATTCCAGCAAAATAATTAATTGCTAATCTTTCATACAGTTGTAATGCTTCTACACTTACAAACACCATCAAAGTAGACTTATTTCCAACAGAGTAATTTTACAATTAATTCATACTTGACAATCAATGGAGTCTTATTATCCAATATGGTTATGAATAATGATGAAATTGTCATTTGGTAATGTAACAATACATAATAAAATGACGATTATATGTGCACACACAGAGAAGCCAAACTAAAAAGGGTTTTAAAGTGACTAAAAACACTTCAGAACTGGTTAAAATTAAGAAGAAATATTACTCACTTTTACCAATCCTCTCACACCCATTTTGACACTGGTCATCTCCCTACTGCTCATCACTGTTCCATGTTTCCACAACATGGAAAAGCTAAGAAAGGCCCACTCAACCAAATCCCATGTAGCATAGGTGACATTGTCATGAAAGGGGTTCATTTTTGTTAGAATGGTTTCTCAGCAGAAATATGAGCCACTTGTTGGCCTGTACAGATCACTTCACTGCAGTTGCCTACTTATCTGTCATTCTAATTCTGCCTGTAATGATATCACCTCTGTGTATAGAAAATACAGGATCCACCATTCACAATAGGTGATTGTCAAAGCTAATCTATTCTTTCCTTGTATAATGACCTCTGCATATGACACATAACATGCCTAGAAAACTCTCCTGTAGAAGTCAATGAGGTCCGTTCCTGTCAAGATGGCCGCCCCCATAATCATGTTCAGGAAATAGAATAAAAAATCTGCAATCAGAAAATAAAAAGGGATTAGAAAAAAATTTGGTTTTAATTGGTACTATTTGGTTTTAACTGGCAGATAAAATTTTTGGTGACACATTTCCTTTAAGCATTACACAATTGTCATTGGAGTCAATGACCCGTCCATCTAATGGACAGACATGCCGGGTCCTCCAGAAAGATAGACACTTTTTGTAGCATCTCTATACTGAGGATAATAGATGGGAGTCCTGAATATAGATCCCTTAAGAGGCGCCTTTTTAATTGAGAACTTATATAATAGTATATTAGAAACAATGAGAGATGCAACATCGCATGAGATGATCCAGTTGCCTTAGCAACTGAATGACACCCAGGTCCACTCTGCAAGAGACAACCAGACCACCTTGTCTGAGGTTGCATCTCCCGTCTCTGCTTGGAAGTTCATCAGTGTTACTTTAAGACTTGGCAGCTACTTTGCATTGCTTGAGTTTTCATAGTAAGTGTGTTTGTATTCATAACCATTTAAAGAACACATCATCTTTGTGAAGTGAATGGGATAATGTAAGCTGGTGCAGATCTAGGTAAATCTGTACTCATTAAGCGTTTCGTATTTCAAAAGTTTCAGATACAATTTTGTTTTCTTCTGAAAAAAGTTTTCTCATGGAAAAGTGATAAATACAATGTTCTATGGGTGGTATTGCATCAGGCACTTTGACTGCTGCGACACATTTTTAATTCAAGAAATGTAATTATTTCACAAAGCAAAATACATAAAAGAAAAGCATACCTTCCATGGATGTACGAACAAACAAACCACCTGCAAGGAAAGAAATAAACTCTTATCAGGGCCGATGGAAGAATGTGTCTTATGTTATTTTTATTTTATTGTATTTCTACTGTCTGTGTCTCAGGGAATATAATAAGGATGCTGCAATCGATGGAGGAGTCAAAGATCTTCAGTGTGATGCCAAGCTCAATATTATCTGTTTTTGTTTAAGTGGTTTTTTTTCAAAGGCTAATATTAATATTTTATTATATGATGATTCTGAATTGAACGAAATGATCAGATCAAATCTCTCATCAGGTAAATCATTCTTCATCAAGGGTCATAGGAAATGAGTTACTGTGACAATTCCATTGTCACAGTAATTAAAGAGCAGTAGTCAGATAATGCAATTAAAGAGCGGTAGTCAGATATGTTCTTGTTCTGGGGCATCTGCATCCTTGCAGTTAAGAGGGGTTGGACTACAGAGATGGTCACACATGCATATTGCCTCTCCATTTAATATATCCATGAGTAGCGTTCATGATGAGTTGTTTCTGTCAGCCCCACAGAAATGAATGAAGTATTTGGGTGCATAAGTGAGGACCTGCTCCATTAAAATTCCTCCTTACTGAAAACGGAAATGATTTTTGACAGCTTTTGCCTTCTATTTTTTAGCATACACAGTGGTAAATGAACATTACGTATGGGATACAGGCAATTGGCTGAGGCTCTATAGGGTTTATGGGTTTCATCAGACCCAGATCAGCTCTACCTTTGACTCAGTGACTGATGTGACCATAGAGGGCTATTTTCTCTTATATAGAAGCTACAGCTGAGACGAAAAAAACTACGTACCAAAAATGAATCTAAATTATGAATGTCCTCAAAAGGTTGATTCTAATATATTAAATAAATATATATAAATGAAAAACCACTTTACATAAGCCAGATTCTAAATATGGTTCACAAACTACTGAAGAAGGGGCAGGAGGTTATAGCCCTGAAATGCGTTTGGGCAAGTTTGAGGAACTAAGAATCTGGCGTATAATACTTATCAGATGTCCATTGGAAACATATCACCCCATACATTATTGTACAACCACAGCTGAACATTAATTGGCTATTTCCCCTGCATACTGGAGCCCACAATCCGATCCCAATACACAGCACCAGCCAGCGTCCACATGGGACGCCACGTGGGATGGAATTCTCAGCGTGAACCAGAGCGCACGCAACGGGAGGAACTACACTGCAGAGGGAATCCCTGTCACGAGGGGAGACAAGGGTGGTGAGCCCTGAACTGAACCCCTCCTTCTTTCCCTGCCTACTTGCCTCAGTCGGCCCTAGGCAGCCGCGGACAACCACGAAGACGGACCCTACGCTGGATAAGTGCGCAGGGAGGGAAAGGGAACAAAGGGACGGACAAAACACAGACAGAACGAACACAATGGTAGAGTAGTCAGCAAGCCGGGTCAAACACAGGAGGTCACGTAAATACCAGGGGTGAAGCAAGAGAGAAGTCAAAGTCCAGAATCCGAGTCCAAAATCCAAGTAACAATTCAAGCAAGAAGTCGCACAAGCACTGATCAAAGGAGTAACTAATCACAGGCGATTTGAAAGGGCAGCTGGCAGCTTTAAAAAGCCCTCCAATGGGTCATGTGACGGGGCCAGCGTCACATGACCTCATTTGCATAATGAGCGCTGGCCAAACGTGACCAGCGCTCAAATATGCTATAAATTTGGTCATGTGGCGTGGCCAGCGCCACATGACCCAAATATAAGGCCCCAATATGAAAATATACTCTGAGCGCTGGCTTGCCCGGGCCAGCGCTCAGTACCGCCCACTGCTCGTGTCTAGGGGGGCGGGGACGCCGGGCACGCAGCATCCGGAAGCACGCCCGACGCTCCCCGCCTCTTGTTACCATGGAGACGAGGACGCCAGTCGCGTCCTCGCTCCGTGGTAGCGGAAGTCCGGCGGCGCTGCAAGCGAGGAGCGTGCCGCCGGCTTCCCGTGACAGTACCCCCCCTTCACGAGGGGCCACCGGACCCTTACCAGCGGGAGCCGGTTTATCAGGATGCTGCAGGTGGAATTTCTGGATGAGCGAATCTGCATGCATCCTGGTCAACGGCACCCAAGACCTGTCCTCCGGCCCGAACCCCTTCCAGTGTACCAGGTACTGAAAGGAATTCCGGACCTTCCTTACATCAATAACTCTAGCAATCTCGTGCTCCACTTGTCCCTCTACCTCGACCGGAGGCGAGGACTGTTCTTCTGGACCAACGGGAGCAACACAACGCTTAAGCAAAGATATATGAAAAACATTATGAACGCGAAGGGAGTCGGGTAAACCTAATTCAAAAGATACCGGATTGATCACCTTGGTGATCCTGTATAGACCAATGAAGCGAGGCGCAAACTTATAAGATGGTACTTTCATACGTAGATTTTTTGTCGACAACCATACCATGTCCCCCACCTTGAAATCCACACCCTTAGAACGTTTCTTATCCGCCTTAGTTTTTTGGACTCCTTGGGCCTTTTCCAGGTTCGACTGAACCTGTGCCCAAACTGTGCACAGTTCTTGAGAAACAGCATTGACCTCTGGGACAACTGAAGAGGATGAGGAAAAGGAACCAAAGCGCGGATGAAAGCCCATATTACAGAAAAAAGGTGAAACCCCAGAGGAAGAATTTACTCGGTTATTAATAGCAAATTCGGCCAGAGACAGGTATCTGGCCCACACAAGCTGGTTATCAGTCACATAACATCTGAGATACTGCTCAACCGATTGATTAAGACGCTCAGTTTGACCATTGGTCTCCGGATGGAAGGCCGATGAAAAGGACAAAGATATTTCAATCTTCTTACAGAAAGCTCTCCAGAATTTGGACACAAACTGCACCCCCCTGTCCGATACAATATTCTCTGGAATACCATGCAGTTTAACTATGTGGTCCAAAAATACAGACGCCAAGACCTTAGCAGACGGTAATTTACACAACGGAATAAAATGACACATCTTGCTAAATCTGTCAACCACAACCAAAATCACAGTTTTACCCTCGGAGCAAGGCAAATCCGTGATGAAGTCCATGGACAAATGCGACCATGGTCTCCTAGGTATGGGTAATGGACGTAGCTCACCCATAGGCCGTGTCTTGGGATTCTTGGACCTGGCACAAGTATTGCACGCAGTTACGAAAGCCTGAACATCCCTGGAAATCGATGGCCACCAGTACTGCCTAGAGACTAACTCCTTGGTGGCATAGATACCAGGATGACCACATAATACAGCGTTATGGCACTCACCCAGCAGTTGCAAACGCAAATGAGCCGGCACAAACAATTTGTCATTGGGGGTACCAGTGGGAGCGAGATGCTGTCCTGCTGAAATTTCAGATGCCAGATCAGACGAGGTAGCGGCCACGATGATGTCAGTCGGCAGGATGGGCTCAGGAGGGACGTCAGGAGGCTGATACGCCTGAAAGCTTCGGGATAAGGCGTCAGCCTTAATGTTCTTGCTTCCTGGTCTAAAGGTAACACAAAAATCAAAACGGGTAAAGAACAAAGCCCACCTCGCCTGTCTGGGATTCAAACGTTTAGCAGACTCCAAAAACATAAGATTTTTATGATCAGTGAGGACCACAATGCGATGTAATGCCCCCTCCAGGAAGTGACGCCATTCCTCAAATGCCCACTTAATGGCCAACAACTCTCTATTACCGATATCATAGTTTCTCTCCGCAGACGAGAACTTGCGGGAAAAAAAGGCACATGGCTTAAGGTTAGTTAAGGTGGAAGACCCCTGGGACAGTACTGCCCCAACCCCATCCTCAGATGCATCCACCTCAACTACAAAGGGCTCACTCTGGTCAGGCTGGATTAACACCGGGGCATTAGTGAAACACTGTTTTAGCTTCTCAAAGGCCTCAATAGCTGCAGGGGGCCAATTAACTAGATCCGCTCCCTTACGAGTCAGATCTGTAACTGGTTTGACCACCAATGAAAATTTTTTTAATAAATTTGCGATAAAAGTTCGCAAATCCTAAAAATCGTTGGAGCGCCTTAAGGGAGGAGGGTCGCACCCAATCCAGGATGGCTTGCACCTTAGCTGGATCCATTTTGCAAGAAAAAGGAGTCAAAATGTATCCTAAAAAGGCCACTTCCTGAACGCCAAAGATACACTTCTCCCCCTTAACAAATAGTTTATTTTCACGTAACACCTCTAACACTTGCCTGGTATGTGAAACGTGAGACTCCCAATCCGCCGAAAAAATAAGGATATCATCAATGTAAACAATCATGAACCTCCCAATAAAAGGTCTGAAAATGTCATTGACAAAATTCTGGAATACAGCGGGTGCATTGCTTAGCCCAAAGGGCATTACTAAATACTCATAGTGACCCTCAGGGGTATTGAAGGCCGTCTTCCATTCATCCCCCTCCCTAATTCTAATCAGGTTATAAGCTCCCTTCAAATCCAGTTTAGAGAACCAGCAGGCGCCTTGAATCTGGTTCAGTAAATCAGGGATAAGGGGCAGCGGGTACCTGTTCTTGACCGTGATCTTGTTAAGTTCCCTGTAATCAATACAGGGCCTCAATCCTCCATCCTTCTTACCAACAAAGAAAAATCCGGCCCCCATGGGGGAAACTGAAGGCCGGATGTGACCCTTGGCCAGACTCTCCTTAAGATAATCCCTCATGGACTGCCGCTCAGGAGTGGAAAGATTGTAAATACGGCCCTTAGGATACTTGGAACCTTCAGTAATCTCAATAGCACAATCATATTGCCGGTGAGGAGGGAGGAACTCAGTCTCGGACATGGAGAATACGTCCTGAAAATCTCTGATATATCCGGGCAGGATAAGAGACTCAGTGGTACCTCCAACCTGCAATATTGATTTGCAACATTTGGAACAATCACCTCCCCACTTCTCTAATTCACCTGCAGGCCAGTTGATCACAGGGTTGTGGTCCTGTAACCATGGCAGACCTAAAACGAGGTCAGCAGGTAAATCCCTTAGGATAAGGAAAGAGCAAGTTTCAGTGTGGGAAATTCCCACAGTTAAGGAAACCTCGGGAGTACAAAACTCCACCCTCCCATTATTTAATGGGGTGGAATCTAAAGCAATGATTTGAATTGCTTCCCTTAAAGGAACTAGCGGAATACCCACAGATTGTACAAAATCAAAATTAATAAAATTAACGGCAGAACCTGAATCAACAAATGCTTGACCAACCCCCTTAATTTGATTATAGGAGACAGAGATAGGTAGCAAAACTTTCCTCCTTACCACCGCTGGAGTTACCTTACTTCCCGCCGGAGATCTCCTAGAGGGCGGAAGTTTGGGACACTGCTGGAGCCAGTGGTTCATTTCACCGCAGTAAAAACAGGCTCCCTTCAGGCGTCTCTGGTCCCTTAGGGTTCCACCTAACTGCATGGGCTCCTCCGGAACTCTGGTAGGGGATGGACTTGGAAGAGCAATGTCAGGCAACACGGCAACCTGAGGAATGCTTGAACGTTCTCTCAGTCTCTCTCTCACCCGTCGGTCTAGCTTAATGGCTAAGGTCATGGTCGCCTCTAAGGACTCAGGAGTCGGATAACACACTAGAAGGTCCTTCAGTTGGTCAGACAGCCCCACCCGGAATTGACTTCTTAAGGCTGGGTCATTCCATCCTGAAGAGACACACCACTTCCTAAACTCCGCGCAATAGTCCTCTACTGGACGGTTACCCTGCCGAATGTCCCTGAGCTGAGACTCGGCGACCGCAGACAAGTCGGGCTCCTCATATAATAAGCCTAAGGCCAGAAAAAACGCGTCCACAGTCCGCAGGCTAGGGGAGTCAGGGGGTAACGAAAAGGCCCACTCCTGCGGATCACCCTGCAGCAAGGAAATAATTATTCCCACCCGCTGCTGCTCGGAACCCGAGGAGTGGGGGCGTAAGCGGAAATATAACTTTACGCTCTCCTTAAAGGAACGGAAGGCCTTCCGGTTCCCCGAAAATCGATCCGGCAGCTTAACATGGGGCTCCACGATGGGATTGGATGTGGAGGGAGCCACTACTGGAGCGGATTGAATCTGCTCCTGGTGTTGGAGCCTCTCGGCCAGATCCTGGATCGCTTGAGCCATTCCTTGAACCTGGTCCGTGAGAGCCCGCAACTGCTCCATGAAATATGGCCTGTGATTCTGTCACGAGGGGAGACAAGGGTGGTGAGCCCTGAACTGAACCCCTCCTTCTTTCCCTGCCTACTTGCCTCAGTCGGCCCTAGGCAGCCGCGGACAACCACAAAGACGGACCCTACGCTGGATAAGTGCGCAGGGAGGGAAAGGGAACAAAGGGACGGACAAAACACAGACAGAACGAACACAATGGTAGAGTAGTCAGCAAGCCGGGTCAAACACAGGAGGTCACGTAAATACCAGGGGTGAAGCAAGAGAGAAGTCAAAGTCCAGAATCCGAGTCCAAAATCCAAGTAACAATTCAAGCAAGAAGTCGCACAAGCACTGATCAAAGGAGTAACTAATCACAGGCGATTTGAAAGGGCAGCTGGCAGCTTTAAAAAGCCCTCCAATGGGTCATGTGACGGGGCCAGCGTCACATGACCTCATTTGCATAATGAGCGCTGGCCAAACGTGACCAGCGCTCAAATATGCTATAAATTTGGTCATGTGGCGTGGCCAGCGCCATATGACCCAAATATAAGGCCCCCAATATGAAAATATACTCTGAGCGCTGGCTTGCCGGGCCAGCGCTCAGTACCGCCCACTGCTCGTGTCTAGGGGGGCGGGGACGCCGGGCACGCAGCATCCGGAAGCGCGCCCGATGCTCCCCGCCTCTTGTTACCATGGAGACGAGGACGCCAGTCACGTCCTCGCTCCGTGGTAGCGGAAGTCCGGCGGCGCTGCAAGCGAGGAGCGTGCCGCCGGCTTCCCGTGACAATCCCCATGGAGAAGAAGCCTGATACACAGGAGGGGGTAACGTACCTGTGTGCCTCACAAATAAGGAGACTATTAATATAGCAAAAGTATTATCATATAGGAATTACCTATTCGATTATATGCTATTATAATTAAGGACATCACTGTCTATACGAAAGAAACAACATTATATTAAACCCTACCGTTTGGATACAAAGAAAGATTATATATCTGCCGCTGGAGCTCTATCTGCCATTGGAGGTCTATCATACGAACACTTATAGCTATATATGTGAGATATAGATATATATATATATATATATATATATATATATATATTGCGTAGACTGTACTAGACCCTACCAAAGGGCGATCTTTACTATATTGAATTTATTTTGGTTTCATGTTAGTTATTTTGCCTTTTATGTCATACTACTGATGTACTATTGACGCAGCGCTGGGAAACCTTTTATCTTTTGGTGACATATCTTTTTATTTTATTCTGTAAAACATTATTTTATTTTTATTCTGTGAAGCACCATTCTTATTTAACCTGGGCAACTAATTACCCATTTTTAGGAACCTATAGAATAAACTTATTGGTAATTTCAGATGAGAGTGTGCATATCAGTTTAATTTGTACAAAGCATTTTTCTATGCCATATGGCTACGAGTAAGCCATTGATAGTGCACCTCTAATCCACTTTTACGGGGTGGTGAGCCACTATGTTATTTATAAATGAAAAACCCACAGCACCATCACCAAACCATCCCCTGATTACTCCAAACTATATTCCCTGACCCGATAACCTATAACATTTGAAAAATACCAACAACTGATATAGGACTTATTTAGTCTCTGACTGAAAACTGCTTACAAAGGTCTCCAGTCATTGACCTTGATGCAAATAAATGGACGTGACATCATTAAAACTTCTGTCCTCCATTTTTTTAATCCTTGTTGCCAAAATCAGGAGTGGATCATAAAAGTAAAGAAAGTATAAAGAACAGATATGACATCACTTCTTTTTTTAACTCAATCGTGGTTTTGACTTCTAAAATTGCATCACTAAACCTGACCATGTGGCCATACCCTTACTGTTAAAGCTTTCATCATGGATTTGAGGTTCTGTCATCATAGTTGTACCTATATTGAAGCACATGAATGGGACATAAGGTGGGACACAGGTGAAAGCTGCATTAGTAATAGTATTACATTAGTAACAGTATTTTCTCATGATATTTTCTGGATGGTGTTTTCAAGTACAGTTAGAGAACAAGACTACATATATTGGAAGTATTAAGAGTAGTGATGAGTAAACCAGTGGAAATTCGGTTTTGCTAGGTTAGGCCAAACTTCAGGTCAATGTTCGGGAACTTGACCTGAACTTGAACCCAATTGATGTCAATGGGGACCAGAAACTCACTTTATTATTTTCCGTTATAATATGGTTATATCGGAAAATAACATAATACTTAAGAAACAAGCTCAGGGCTCATACACTTATCATTAGGTTTTCCTCTAGCCGAGCTCTGGTCATGGCTGACATAAAACCCTGACATATCCATTACGTACCTGAAAACCATGTGGTCCTACAAGCCGGTGAAGTTTTACAATTGTTTAAAAATTCATTGTTAATTCATTGCTGAAGTATGAAGGCTGCACCGTTTTATGAAGACCACAACCTCATTACCATTATACAATGTATTTTTTAAACAGTCAATTTGAAAAAACATGTGGCGCCCATGGCAGGGCAGCATTTCGCCTGCAGCCGGACCCTACCTTCAGAGTTGTATCTGTGTAATCATCACTGGACCAGGACAGATTGTATTCACTGGAAGAAAAAAACTCAAGGTTTCTATTGAATGACTGCAAGCAAAGATCTTGAAAGCCATGAGAAATTGATACATAATGTACATAGAAGTAAAAGTAAAATGATGTAACTTTTCATTATACAATGAATGTTATTTGATGGAACAGAATACCCCATTTGCTAACACTTTGCATTAGACTTGCACAAGGCAGGAGTTGGTGGTGGCCACAGCATAGTCAGTAGAGTTTAATATACACAAGTCATGTCTGTAGGATCTTCTGTACGGACTAATTTATAATGATGTTCTAATTAATCCACCACCAGCCTCTGAGCTTTGGCTTGTTCAGATAGTTTACGTGCTTGGTTTTAATTGCTCTGTTTTTTATGAATGTTAACTCCCTTTTAATACAAGGACCACAACGCTGTATTCATGCTTTGCAGTGACATTAACATATGTCCTGATGGTTTACATAATTTTGAATCTATAAAGTTATGGATTCCACTCAGTAAGTGCATATTAACCTTATGTAAAGTTAAAAAAAAATGAAACGGCAGTTGTCGGTGGAATCTAATCTGTTGAAATGATATTTGAGCTGTAATTTCGCCGCCATAAAATACATGCGTTAAACTAATAAAACAATTATGTTCCTCCTGTTGCTATACCCTGTCATAGCGATGCCGCCACTTCACACAGATCATTTTTAATGAGCCATTAATATGACAGTAGGTGGCATGTTGTAATACACTGTAGCACATTTTAGCTTCTTGAATATAAATAAAGCATCTGCAATAAAAGCAAATAGAGTATCAGGGTTGCAAAAATTTCTGTCATACATTTTCTTTCTCTAAGACTGAAAACAGTATAAATGGTGTAAAATTAAAACGTGTTTATATGGAGAAGAACACCTATGTGTAAATTAGGATTTTTGCAGCCAAAACAATTCTGATTAAAACTGTTGCTTGGTTCCTGCTTAAACTGTAAGATGTGTTGTTTAGAAAAACAGCTTTTAATTACCTTTGTTTGGAGAGATGGGACACTATCCTAAAATTTTGCAGTTCTTGGCTGCATAGTTAAGATATAAGGGGTGACTCTGCTATGCCATTTTTGTGTTACTTTAGAGCCTTATTACATATAACTTACGGCACATGTTGCCTTAAATGCTTATATTACACCTATAACTAAGTGAAAGTTCAAAAAAAGCCTGAACAATCATTTGGGATTTTTTGATCAGAAATATGATTTAACACACTGAAGCATAATCACAAATTTTCATGTCTTTTAACAGACTGAAGTGTTATCACAAGATATTTTTAGGCCTTTTAACACACTGAAGCACTTACCAGAAGAGATTTTTAGGTCTTTTAAAGGGAATCTGTCAGCATTTTTATGACTTCCTATGTTATGACAGAGACCCTGACTAAATCGCTTAGCCACTTTCTTGAACTGACCAAGCTGATTCGCTAAAATCTGTACATTAATTCTTCAATATACAATGGCCTGAAGTTTCAACATAAAATGGTATTTCCTGGGCCATCATAACTTGAAATTAGACTCCACGTACAATGCCTCAGACTCGGATCCAACCAATCAACATGGCCATTTTTCTGGTAAAACACCTGTATTGGTTGTCTAGTAGCTCCTCTCTACCATACAGTGCTGTACTATGTACATGTCTTGTACTGCCTTCTGTCTGTGTCAGGTTACGATGCTCTTTTGGATGGCTGAGGTAAGGGCAGCTCCATTTTATTTTTCAGGTACACTATGTGCTACACAGGACCTCCTGTCCTCATCACAAAAAGTGATTTGGGGGCCCATTCATATGACAGATTTTGCTGCCAGAATTTTGGAGCGGAATAAATGGCAAAATTCTGGTGGTTGCCAAGTGGTGTCCGCTGAATATTTTCAATGGTTTCAGTAGTTCACAAATCAGTTTAAAGCTTCAATTGAACCAAGAGAGGGCATGTTCCTTCTTGGTGCGGTGTCCGGACAGAGGCTGCTAGAATCCGGTTTAGCTCCACTCATTGAGGTTAAGGGAAAAACTGTGGCAGAAAGTGTGTCGGTTTCTGCTTTAGAAGACATCAAGTGAACAGGTTATCTGTAAGGACTTTGTTTAACTCTCTTAGTTATCTACTTATTTTTCTTAAATCTTTATTTTCTCTTTTCTTGGGATAACATTTTGAGGTTTTGGAGCCAATTACTAGATTTCTCACTCTAGTTTAAATATTTTCAACTTACAATGGTTGCCTCTGAACCAATTAATATTGTAACTTAAAGGGGTTGGCCACTTTGTTAGCACTTATTAAAACTCTAAAGAAAGCAGGGAGACAATAAACTTCCTCATATATCTTCTGCAGCAGATCTGCCTGGTTCCTTTGCTATTGGAAGCCATACCCCCTCCTGTCCTGCACTCATAGCTCCCTGGCTCGTCCATGCCTGCACGTGCACTAGTCCATGGAAGGAGTGTGCTGCTCCTGGGTCCTAAAGGCACCCTGCTTGTGTCAGAGAAGTTTCCTTCTGCTGTGACTTCAGTCCTGACTATACAGGGCTGAAGGGGCTTAGCAGAGAAACTTGTTAGAAGCTGAAATAAAGAAACTTTGCAAGAGGAAGAGAACCTGAGGAGAAGCTGTGATAGACTCACTGACTGCAGTGATGTAGCAAAGCCAGGAAGGTGCTGTGGACAACAAAGTGTGAGCAATCCTAGTGTCTGTCCTGTCTATGACCACTCTGCAATGTGATCTTATCACAGACATGTTTATTCCAGCCAGACCAACAGGTCAGGAACTTTAACCCCTTCTGAGCTGTCAGTATGGCTGAGGTCAGTGATATCAGCAGCAGTCACTGATGTCATCTGTAAATATGTGCCCTCTCCTTCCTGCACACTGTATATAGTGATATATGATGCCCCCAATACAGTGATATGTGATCACCACTTTATACTGTATATAGTGATGTGTGACCCCCTGTATACAGTAATAGTTGACCCCACCACCACCACCATACACTGTATATACTGATGTGTGACCCCCCACCACTGCATACAGAGATCTGTGAACCCCTGTACAGTGACCCCTTTATACTGTATATACAGATGTGTAAACCCCTGTACATTATATATAGTGATGTGTGAACTCCTGTACATTATATTTTGTGACTTGTGACCCCCCTGTACGTTATATATAGTGCTATGTGACCCCCTGTACATTATATATAGTGATGTGTGACCCCCTGTACATTATATTTTGTGACTTGTGCCCCCCCTGTACGTTATATATAGCTATTTGACTACACTCATTTTCCCTTTTTTCCCAGATGAAGGGTAGTCATTAGAGATGAGCGAGTAGTGAAATATTCGAAAGTTCGAAATTCGATTCGAATAGACCGCGAAATTCGACTATTCGACCAGATATCGAATCCCATTAAAGTCTATGGGGAAAAAATGCTCGCCACTTGGAAATCTCAATTCGACCACTTGGAGGTCACCAAGTCCACCCTGGAACCTCAGAAAAGGATGCCAACACTGCTGGAATGCAACTGGGACAGCAGGGGAAGCATGCCTGGGTGCATATAACGCGCCCAAGTCGCACTATTACGCCACTATCACAGCCTCTCAACAATACACTCCAAAGACAATATAACCTCTCTGTAAAGTGAGACCATACAAGGAAACCTTCTTTCCTCAACATTGCCATGGACCCCAAGCCAAACTAGACAAAAAAGAAGATAAAATTCTGCACCCCTTAAAATCACGTTGCCTATGACAACCACAGATGGCATAGGCAAGGGGGAAAGCAAATAGACCCCACCCCTAATTGTCATTGTGTGTGTGTGTGAGATGTGGTCAGACATGTCTTCTTTAAAATGTAAAAACAACTCAAAAACACATGCAGAAGCCTTAAAATGCCCAAATTGTTGGCGCTTGAGATGTCAGTGACCCGACCTGGCCCAGTGTCATGTCTAGCAGGTAAAGCAGTGGGGATGTTGAGGGATGCGTAGGACCGCAAAAGGCAGGAAGAGGCCGTGGGCTGGCCAGAGGCTCATGGAAAATTTTGTGGAGGCCCAAGAGGTGAGACGTCTTAAAAATTGTGTGGAGGCTAAAGAGGTGAGACCTCTTAACATTTTGTAGAGCCCCAAGAGGTGAGACCTCTTAAAAATTATGTGGAGGCCCAAGAGGTGAGACCTCTTAAACATTTTGTGGAGGCCCAAGTGGTGAGACGTATTAAAAATTATGTGGAGGCCCAAGAGGTGAGACCTCTTAAACATTTTGTGGAGGCCCAAGTGGTGAGACGTATTAAAATTATGTGGAGGCCCAAGAGGTGACACCTCTTAACATTTTATGGAGGCCAAGAGGTGAGACCTCTTAAAAATTATGTGGAGGCCCAAGAGGAGAGACGTGTTAAAAATTATGTGGAGGCCCAAGAGGTGAGACCTGTTAAAAATTATGTGGAGGCCCAAGAGGTGAGTGCCTGTTAAACCTTTTGTGGAGGCCCAGAGGTGAGACCTGTTAAAAATTATGTGGAGGCCCAAGAGGTGAGACCTGTTAAACATTTTGTGGAGGCCCAAGAGGTGAGACCTGTTAAAAATTATGTGGAGGCCCAAGAGGTGAGACGTGTTAAAAATTATGTGGAGGCCCAAGAGGTGAGACCTCTTAAAAATTATGTGGAGGCCCAAGAGGTGAGACCTGTTAAACATTTTGTGGAGGCCCAAGAGGTGAGACCTGTTAAACATTTTGTGGAGGCCCAAGAGGTGAGACCTGTTAAAAATTATGTGGAGGCCCAAGAGGTGAGCCATAAATATATAAATTTTTCTTATTTACGGAGCAATTCTACGGCGGTTAAGGAGGAGGAGGAGGAGGTGGAGGAGGAAATGGCACTTCATACAGATGGCACTTCACTTTTGGCTGCTTTCCACTGTTAACCTCTTAAACCTTTTGTGGAGGCCCAAGAGGTGAGACCTGTTAAAATTATGTGGAGGCCCAAGAGGTGAGCCATAAATATATAAATTTTTCTTATTTACGGAGCAATTCTACGGCGGTTAAGGAGGAGGAGGAGGAGGTGAGGAGGAAATGGCACTTCATACAGATGGCACTTCACTTTTGGCTGCTTTCCACTGTTAACCTCTTAAACCTTTTGTGGAGGCCCAAGAGGTGAGACCTGTTAAAAATTATGTGGAGGCCCAAGAGGTGAGCCATAAATATATAAATTTTTCTTATTTACGGAGCAATTCTACGGCGGTTAAGGAGGAGGAGGAGGAGGTGGAGGAGGAAATGGCACTTCATACAGATGGCACTTCACTTTTGGCTGCTTTCCACTGTTAACCTCTTAAACCTTTTGTGGAGGCCCAAGAGGTGAGACCTGTTAAACATTTTGTGGAGGCCCAAGAGGTGAGACCTGTTAAAAATTATGTGGAGGCCCAAGAGGTGAGACCTGTTAAACATTTTGTGGAGGCCCAAGAGGTGAGACCTGTTAAAAATTATGTGGAGGCCCAAGAGGTGAGACCTCTTAAAAATTATGTGGAGGCCCAAGAGGTGAGACCTGTTAAAAATTATGTGGAGGCCCAAGAGGTGAGACGTGTTAAAAATTATGTGGAGGCCCAAGAGGTGACACCTCTTAAACATTTTGTGGAGGCCCAAGAGGTGAGACATATTAAAAATTATGTGGAGGCCCAAGAGGGGAGACGTGTTAAAAATTATGTGGAGGCCCAAGAGGTGAGACGTGTTAAAAATTATGTGGAGGCCCAAGAGGTGAGACCTCTTAAAAATTATGTGGAGGCCCAAGAGGTGAGACCTGTTAAACATTTGTGGAGGCCCAAGAGGTGAGACCTCTTAAACATTTTGTGGAGGCCCAAGAGGTGAGACCTGTTAAAAATTATGTGGAGGCCCAAGAGGTGAGACGTGTTAAAAATTATGTGGAGGCCCAAGAGGTGAGACCTCTTAAAAATTATGTGGAGGCCCAAGAGGTGAGACCTGTTAAACATTTTGTGGAGGCCCAAGAGGTGAGACTGTTAAACATTTTGTGGAGGCCCAAGAGGTGAGACCTGTTAAAAATTATGTGGAGGCCCAAGAGGTGAGCCATAAATATATAAATTTTTCTTATTTACGGAGCAATTCTACGGCGGTTAAGGAGGAGGAGGAGGAGGTGGAGGAGGAAATGGCACTTCATACAGATGGCACTTCACTTTTGGCTGCTTTCCACTGTTAACCTCTTAAACCTTTTGTGGAGGCCCAAGAGGTGAGACCTGTTAAAAATTATGTGGAGGCCCAAGAGGTGAGACCTGTTAAACATTTTGTGGAGGCCCAAGAGGTGAGACCTGTTAAAAATTATGTGGAGGCCCAAGAGGTGAGACGTGTTAAAAATTATGTGGAGGCCCAAGAGGTGAGACCTCTTAAGCATTTTGTGCAGGCCCAAGAGGTGAGACCTGTTTAAACATTTTGTGGAGGCCCAAGAGGTGAGACCTGTTAAAAATTATGTGGAGGCCCAAGAGGTGAGCCATAAATATATAAATTTTTCTTATTTACGGAGCAATTCTACGGCGGTTAAGGAGGAGGAGGAGTAGGTGGAGGAGGAAATGGCACTTCATACAGATGGCACTTCACGTTTGGCTGCTTTCCACTGTTAACCCTTAAACCTTTTGTGGAGGCCCAAGAGGTGAGACCTGTTAAAAATTATGTGAGCCCAAGAGGTGAGACCTGTTAAACATTTTGTGGAGGCCCAAGAGGTGAGACCTGTTAAAAAATTATGTGGAGGCCAAGAGGTGAGACCTGTTAAAAATTATGTGGAGGCCCAAGAGGTGAGACCTCTTAAACATTTTGTGCAGGCCCAGAGGTGAGACCTGTTAAAAATTATGTGGAGGCCCAAGAGGTGAGACCTCTTAAAAATTTATGTGGAGGCCCAAGAGGTGAGACCTCTTAAACATTTTGTGCAGGCCCAAGAGGTGAGACGTGGTTAAAATTATGTGGAGGCCCCAAGAGGTGAGACCTCTTAAACATTTTTGTGCAGGCCCAAGAGGTGAGACCTCTTAAAAATTATGTGGAGGCCCAAGAGGTGAGACCTCTTAAAAATTATGTGGAGGCCAAGAGGTGAGACCTCTTAACATTTTGTGCAGCCCCAAGAGGTGAGACCTCTTAAAAATTATGTGGAGGCCCAAGAGGTGAGACCTCTTAAACATTTTGTGGCCAGGCCCAAAGAGGTGAGACCTCTTAAAAATTATGTGGAGGCCCAAGAGGTGAGACTCTAATTATGTGGAGGCCAAGGGAGACCCGTTAAATTGTGGAGGCCCAAGAGGTGAGACCTCTTAAACATTTGTGGAGGCCCAAGAGGTGAGACCCTTTAAAAATTATGTGGAGGCCCAAGAGGTGAGACCTCTTAAACATTTTGTGGAGGCCCAAGAGGTGAGCCATAAATATATAAATTGTTCTTATTTACGGAGCAATTCTACGGCGGTTAAGGAGGAGGAGGAGGAGGTGGAGGAGGAAATGGCACTTCATTACAGATGGCACTTCACTTTTGGCTGCTTTCCACGGTTGGAGAAGCAAAGTCCGGGTCAATCACTTGCTGTTCATTTTGATTAGCGTCAGCCTGTCGGCACTGTCGGTTGACAGGCGGCTGCGCTTATCGGTTATAATGCCCCCGGGCTGCGCTGAACACCCTTTCTGATAGCACGCTGGCGGCAGGGCAGGCAAGCACCTCCAAGGCGTACAGGGACAGTTCCAGCCACGTGTCCAACTTGGAGACCCAGTAAGTGTAGGACGCCGAGGGATCGGGGAGGACAGGGTTACGGTCTGCCAGGTACTCCCCGCAACATCCGCCGATACTTGTCCCTCCTGCTGATAGCGGGCCCCGCAGTGATGGAAGTTGCACGAGGGGTGCCATGAACGTGTCCCACACCTTGGAGAGTGTTCCCCTGGTGGCTGTGGGCCTGATCGATGTAGAGGGACTCTGGGAGACCCTCTCCTCTCTGCGCCAGCGATGGCTGGGTGGGAAAATCTCCATCATGTTCTGCACGAGTTCCCCTCTGGTATTCCAGCCAATCGATTCGTCCTCTCCTCTAACCGGAATAAAAGAGGAGACGTTATCTTTATAACCGGGGGTCCAGGAGTGCGAAGAACCCAGTACAGTTTGTTTCTCCACTATCCCCGGACAACACGTGTGTCCCGCGAAAAGCAGCCCAGCATGAAGTCAGCCATGTGTGCCAGACTCTGAATAGGCATGATGTCACTGCCCCACCAGAAGGATCACTTGCCATTTTCCTCCTCTTCCTCTTCCGCCTCCTCTCCGCCCCATCCGCGCTGAACCATGGGACCACACAGCCTGACTGCTACCCTCTGCCGCCAGCATCCTCCTCCTCTTCCACAGCCACCTCCACGTCGGTCCTCCTCCTCCTCATCTTCCTCCTCCTGCAACTGCCACCGTGAAGCAGACAAAAAGTGTGGTCTGACTGTGTAGCTCCGTTGCGTCTCCTCCTACCCCCGTCTCCTCTGCGTGCAATGCGTTCTCCCTTATTGCGATGAGCGATTCTTTAAGGACGCATAGGAGCCGGGATGGTTACGCTCACTATAAGCGTCCTCGCTGCTGACCTTTCTTGGTGGACTCCTCAAAGATACGCAGTACATCGCATACGTCTGCCATCCATGGCCACTCGTGGTTGGCAAACTGAGGGAGCTTGAGTTGGAGGCACGCGTGGGATTCATAATCTGGTACTCCATCAATGCTCTCTGCTGCTCACACACCCTGGCCAACATGGAATAGGTGGAATTCCAGCGAGTGGCAGGTCCGCACAACCACGATGTTCAGGCAAATGGAGGCGTTGCTGGAGTTTTTTTAAGCTAGCAGCAGCTCAGTTGCTTCCGAAAGTGTGCGCACAAGCGCCGCACTTTCACCAGTAGCTCTGCAGGTTGGGGTAAGTTTTAGAAATTTTTGGACTACCAGATTTAAAAAACGTGGGCCAGGCATGGTACGTGATTGAGTTTGGCAAGCTCCGAGCCGCCACCGGTTACGGCCGTTATCGCACACGACCATGCCTGGTCCTAGCTGCAGCGG
>ONZH01024101.1:0-95043 GCA_900303285.1 Rhinella marina
AAGATGAATATTTGGGATTACATGGATAATAAATGTAAAAATGCAGATACATTTAAATTTGACCATCAAAATGAAAACACTGCGAATCCATATAGGTCAAACAATGACATATATAGGGAACTGGAAAATTACTCCTTAAACAACTGAGACAAAAATGGGAGATTAGATCCCTAAATCAATACTTAGAGAGTGGTGTCATACCAAAAGGTCTAATGCTTGTAAAAAATCCAGCACAAGACCCAGAGAATGAAGAGTTCCAGAAAGAATGGGACTTGTTCTTGAGGACACAATCTCTAACTTTGATAACAATGATAATTAAGAGACGGACTCAAATCACACAAGAAATCTCGATACACATTAATGCTCTAAGGGAACAGATAGATAAGATCCAACAAGATGATGAAACTAAAAAGTGGGAAGAAAGAATCTGTAACAATCTAGATAACTTAGAGAAGGAGATTATCAGTAAGAAAGCAAAGAAATTACAATGGAGGAAGCAAGCAGAGAACAGAACAAAGAATACATACAATACTACCAACAATATAAGTCAGAAATCACCTGAACATAGACTAAATGATGTCGGGGCAATATCAACGCAATATAACGTACCAGTCACCAACAGATATGAATCTTTGGCAGAACCACATTTTTTAGATCAAACTCCACCCCACCACAGGATCAAAACACGACAAAGACAGTCACATACCCCAGAGAGAAGACACAGAAACACACAGTCACCAGTCCACAATTACAACTTGAGACACAGACACCACAGATTAGAATCCAATCTGGAGAGGTCACCATATCACAGGAACGAACATCACAACAGACACACCTATCATCAGCAACCAATACAATGGGAAGGGAATCACAGAACCAGGGGATACCAAACAACACATCACGTAGAAAAAAGACAAGAAGAGGAAAACGGAAGAAGGAACAGGATGACACACAGGGCACGTTAAACACTGATAATATAGTTAATTTGAGTAATATCACACTCACTAACACTCAAACAATACTATTGAACAAAGGTCTGAAATTTGCCCCGACAAATGGACTAGACAAGTTCCATACATACATAGGTATAGAAAAATTTATACGCAAAATGTGCCTTAAAAAGCATTATCTCAAAAACCCCATAACTAGGGAAGTGGAAGGAGAAAAAGTATACATACACACTGATTTAAAGGAGAAATCAAAAAAGTATCCTAGACAGGAAATTAGCCAGGAGATCGCTGCGTTCAGAAAATGTGTTGAAACGGATATCAGAAAACTAAAAGCTAAACATAAATTTAATAATCTAACTAGAAAGGAGAGACAGGCAATAAAAGAACTTCAATTAGAAGAGAATATAATAATTAGACCTGCAGATAAGGGCGGAGCGATTGTGATACTAAACTCAGATGACTACAAGGAGGAATGTATAAGGCAGCTACAGGATACAACGACATATAAAAAATTATTGAGTGATCCCACTGATAAGTTTAACAAAGAGTTATTAGAATATTGCCATCTCGGTTTAAAGGAAGGGATACTATTAGATAGTGAATTCAGATATATTACTAATACTCAAAAAAGAATACCGGTATTTTACTATCTGCCTAAGATTCATAAAAATCCAATCAAACCACCCGGGAGACCAATAGTCTCCGGGATAGGGTCAATTACTTCAAACCTATCCCAGTACATAGATAAGATTCTCCAACCAATAGTAAAAACGATACCAGCATATATAAAGGACACCACAGATATCCTCGTAGTACTAGAAAAAGTACAGTTTCAACCGGATTGGCACATAGGAACCTTAGATGTGAACTCCTTATATACGGTAATTGATCATGACCAGGGAACCCTGGCCGTGAAGAAATACCTGCAGGAAAGTGGTTCACTTTGTGAAAAGCAAATTGAATTTGTGATACAGGGAGTTGATTATATCCTCAAACATAATTTTTTCTGGTATGAAAATGATTTTTATCTGCAACAGAAGGGGACCGCCATGGGGACCAGATTCGCCCCTAGCTACGCTAACATCTTTATGGCCCAATGGGAGAAGGAGACCATACTCCCTAAGCTGGGGGCGAGTCTGGTCCTCTGGCGGCGTTATATTGATGATGTCATCTTCATTTGGAGGGATTCCAGGCAGGAATTAAATTCCTTCCTGGAAAATATAAACAATAACACATACAATCTAACGTTCACCAGCCATATAGGACAAGAAAAAATAGAATTTCTCGATTTGAACATAAACATCCAGGGGGAAAGATTAATAAGCAGCACATATCAAAAAACCGTAGCAAAAAACAGTTATATTTTATTTACAAGCTGCCACCTCCCCAGATGGTTGATGAATATCCCCACAAGTCAATTTAAGAGATTGAAAAGAAATTGTACGGAAAATAATCAATTTGAAGAGGAAGCCAATACCCTGAGAGAACAGTTTTCCATCAAACAATACCCTGAGAGAGTTATCCACACCTCCTTGAATAAAGTCAGGGAGATGGAACGAGTAACTTTTTTCAGTCCCAAGTACGTAGAACAGACAGATGGAAGAAAAGATGAACCCATTAGAATAATTCTACCTTTTAATGCACAATATAGAGGAATAGAGAAGATAATAGGAAACCATTGGCATCATCTAAAAAACGATAAGACTATCGGAAAACTACTACCAGAAGCCCCATTAATTACTTACACTAAAGCACCTAACTTAGGTTTAAAAATAGCCCCATCCATCAAAGTAAAGAGGAAAACGCCAATTAATACCAGCTGGCTACAATCAAAGGGCTTCCACAGGTGTGGAGCCTGTAACAACTGTAGAATTACCAAATTCCCTAGAAAGACATCCGAGTTTAAATCAACAACAAGCCCGTACCAATTTGAAATCAAGGAATGTTTGACCTGTAATTCTACGGAGGTTATTTATATACTTCAATGCCCGTGCAATAAACAGTATGTCGGCAGAACTAAGAGGACATTGAAAGTAAGGGTAGCTGAACATATTTTGAACATCAAAAAGGGCTATGAACTACATACCCTCTCACAACACTTCAAGGAATACCACAATAAGGACCCTTCAGGTCTCAGATATGCAGCCCTTGAAAAGGTCCCAAGACAGTGGAGAGGGGGTAATCATACCTTAAATATGTCCAGAGCCGAGTCCAGAAAAATATTCGAATTCGACACACTTGTCCCAAAGGGTCTGAACGCAGATTTCGAACTCTTCGGCTTCCTGTGATACAAGTTGATAGGGGTGTGTGCCCTGCGGGGACGGGACATCGTGGTCAGGCTGTATCCCAGCACCACGATCTCCCCTCCCTGTGAGTCCCGCACCCCACACGTCCATAACAACCTAGAAAATAATTAAAAAATTAAAGATTTAAAAAATTAAAAAATTTAAAAAAAATTAAACCTAAAAAAATTAAACCTAGAAAATAATTAAATAGAGAATATGAAATTAAAAACAATAATTGATATAGAACATATAATAATCAATACTTACCTATAATCATGCAGTCATTTAAGATTAGGATCAGTAGGTCCAGACATTGGATCTAGTTATCAGTACACTACTATATTATACAACAAGTACGTATCCATGTATAATATTGCTATTTCCTTCTGATGTATTGTATTTTTATTTTTGTTTTTATTTTTATTTTTATTGTATTTTTCTTGATTTTGACTTTTTATAATTCTATGATTTTATAATAGTAATTTTATAGGATTTTAAATACCATCTTTCTGCATTAATTATGCATTAATTATGCATGATTTTCTTAAGGTATCTTTATATCCAGGTATCCTCAATATATATTTCTTCCAGGTTTTTTCCTATATCTTTGGGACACTGCTTACTTATCAACTCATTGACAAACTAATTAGAGTTTAACTATTGTCTCCACCCCCAATAAAGGGGCTATAAAATATCAGACCCTATACCATCACTGCTGACCACTGAGGAAGGGGTGTTAACCCTGAAACGCGTTTGGGAAAGCAGTGATTTATTCTGGAGAAAGGAGGGTATCTGAATAAATAACATCGCCAATACAGGGCGATTTATATATGGACTTACAAAATCAAACTGGTGTTTGAAACGGATATAAAGTATTCCAGAGATATCAGAGGATACAAAGTACCCCGGTGGAAACCAACTGCCCGCACACCCACGTGGCACTCTACCTGAAAATAGGCGCGCTTTCTGGATTACACTCGCCGTCCAAACACGCCGCGCTGCCCGGCGGTATTAGGAGACTGCCGAACAGAGAAGAAGCACAGAGACCAGCGAGCCGCGGCGCTGCAGTGAACTTCTCAGCACGGACCTAATTTTCATCGAGTGGTAAAGTATTACCCACACTGGGATATTTTAACCATTGAACCACCAATTTAACAACTGTTGTATTATAATGTGGGGCAATAATATCGCTGAATCACCAATGGATTAATGTTTATACACTGACTAACGGCACTTTAATCCTTTGGATACTGCAACCCACAGTGGCACTCCTAACCCTTTGGATACCATAATCCAGAACGGTAATAATATACTTAGGATTTATGACCACAAGTGAACTATCTTCCTTTAATATTACAAGTGAATACAAGTGAATACAGTGGCATTGTTAACCCTTTGGACACCATAATCCAGAACTGTAATAATATACATAGGACCATAATATTGATTATTCATTTATTATCATAAGTGAACCATCACTCTTCAATATCAGATGTATACTTTCTTTTGGTATTTTTTCTTTTAGTATTTTTACTTCTATCTATTTATAAATATATATATTTATATCTATATCTATATTTATATTTTACTTTTTATACTTTACTTTCTACTGTATCCAGCGCTGGACCAGTTAATAATATTGTACTATTATTATTATTGCACTATATAATAAAGAATATGTATTAGTATTTAATCCCATTTAGAGTGTGCCTACCTATCCTATTTCTAGTTATTCATTATCTTCTCTGCGCAGTCTGGCTTAGGGGTTCGTCACTTTGATGGCGAGCTGTGCCGCTCTCTCCACAATGGTCTGTAGGTTCTTAGATGGGGACTTTGTCGGCGATTTCAGTACAGAAGGACTTGTTGCTCATCAACAGAACCACGACCTCTTTGACATTGTGGACAAGGAATTTGCGGGTGTACCAGGAATTTGCGGAACCCTGTTGGCAGCATGTGTTTGGTCTTCTACTTGCTACCGTACCCAATGTTGGGCAATATAGATTCGCAAGTAATATTATTTTTCACACCTATCCCAAAAATAAAAATGTATGCAGTTTGCGCAAATAAAACTGGAAACTGGAATTGGAGAGAGGGCCTGTAGGTGGACCTCCGGAAAAATTGTTTGGAGAGAGGGCCTGTAGGTGGAACTCCGGAAAAATTGTTTGGAGAGAGGGCCTGTAGGTGGAACTCCGGAAAAATTGTTTGGAGAGGGCCTGTAGGTGGACCTCCGGAAAAATTGTTTGGACAGAGGGCCTGTAGGTGGACCTCCGGAAAAATTGTTTGGACAGAGGGCCTGTAGGTGGACCTCTGGAAAAATTGTTTGGAGAGAAGGCCTGTAGGTGGACCTCCGGAAAAATTGTTTGGACAGAGGGCCTGTAGGTGGACCTCCGGAAAAATTGTTTGGACAGAGGGCCTGTAGGTGGACCTCTGGAAAAATTGTTTGGAGAGAGGGCCTGTAGGTGGACCTCTGGAAAAATTGCTTTATTAAAGGGCCTGAAGGGGGCCCTCCTGAAAAATTGTGCTAAAAGAGTGCCAGTTGGACAGGTGGACCTCTGGAAAAATTGTTTGGAGAGAGGGCCTGTAGGTGGAACTCCGGAAAAATTGTTTGGAGAGAGGGCCTGTAGGTGGACCTCCGGAAAAATTGTTTGGACAGAGGGCCTGTAGGTGGACCTCCGGAAAAATAGTTTGGACAGAGGGCCTGTAGGTGGAACTCCGGAAAAATTGTTTGGACAGAGGGCCTGTAGGTGGACCTCTGGAAAAATTGTTTGGAGAGAAGGCCTGTAGGTGGACCTCTGGAAAAATTGTTTGGACAGAGGGCCTGTAGGTGGACCTCCGGAAAAATTGTTTGGACAGAGGGCCTGTACGTGGACCTCTGGAAAAATTGTTTGGAGAGAGGGCCTGTAGGTGGACCTCTGGAAAAATTGCTTGATTAAAGGGCCTGAAGGGGGCCCTCCTGAAAAATTGTGCTAAAAGAGTGCCAGTTGGACCTCTAAAAAATGGCGTTTTTTGGGTCAGCGTTAGGCAAAGACGATATGTAGGAGGAGGAGGAGTAGGAGGAGGAGTAGAGAAGAGGAATCGGATACATAAGTTATTTAAATCTTTAGCTGCTTTCACCCGGAGGAGATTTGAATTCCGGTGAAATCCAGGCTTTGTTCATTTTAATAAGCGTCAGCCTGTCAGTTGACAGGCGTGTACGCTTATCGGTGATGACGCCACCAGCTGCACTGAATACCCGCTCTGACAGCACGCTAGCGGCAGGGCTGGCCAGCACCTCCAAGGCGTACAGCGCCAGTTCAGGCCACGTGTCCAGCGTTGAAACCCAGTAGTTGTATGGAGCAGAGTGATCGCTACGGACGTTGGTATGGTCAGCTAGGTACTCCCTCACCATCTTTCTGTACAGCTCCCCCCTACTCTGCCTAGACTGGGGACAGGTAAGTGTCTTGCTGGGGTGACATAAAAGTGGCAAAGGCCTTGGAGAGCGTTCCCCTGCCAGTGCTGGTCAAGCTGCCTGCTCGCCTCTTCTCCCCCGCTACTTGGCTCACAGAACTATGCCCTTTGCCGCTAGCGGCGTCAGATGGGAAGAATTGTTTCAGCTTGTGCACCAGGGCCTGTTGATATCTATTCACTGTCATACTCCTTTCCTCTGCAGGGATGAGAGTGGAAAGGTTCTGCTTGTACCGTGGGTCCAGGAGAGTGAACACCCAGTAATCGGGTGCGCCAGAGTCCCAACACGTAAGAATTCCCTCTCCTCACTGGCCTGACTCTCCATTTCCTCCTCCTCCTCCTCCAAGTCCACCTCTTCAGCCCATACACGCTCAAGAGTTAAGGACTGAGCACTGGTACCCTCTACTGTCTCGCCGACATTCTCCTCCTCTTCCTCCTCATCCTCATCCCCCTTTCCGATACGTGCTGAGAAACAGAACGGAAGGTGCTCTGGCTATCAAGCGACGTATCTTCCTCTACTATCTCTTGTGACAAGCGCAAAGCATCCGACTTGATGCTGAGCAGTGAGTTTTTCAACAGGCAAAGCAGCGGGATGGTGAGGCTGATAATGGCGGCATCGCCGCTGACCATCAGTGTTGACTCCTCAAAGTTGCTCAACACCTGACAGATATCAGACATCCACGTCCACTCCTCATTGTAGACTTGAGGAATCTGAGAGACCTGACTACCAGTTCTGGTGGAAGATGACATCTGGCAGTCTACAATCGCTCTGCGCTGCTGGTAAACTCTGGATAACATGTTTAATGTGGAATTCCATCGCGTGGGCACGTCGCACAACAGTCGGTGAGCGGGCAGTTGTAGGCGGCGCTGCCCTGAGAGTGGCAGCATCTGTTGTCGACTTGCGGAAATGCGCACAGATGCGGCGCACCTTGGTGAGCAAATCAGACAGATTGGGGTATGTCTTGAGGAACCGCTGAACTATGAGATTGAACACGTGGGCCAGGCATGGCACATGTGTCAGTCTGCCGAGTTGCAGAGCCGCCACCAGGTTACGCCCGTTGTCACACACAACCATGCCTGGCTTAAGGTTCAGCGGTGCCAGCCACAGATCGGTCTGCGCCGTGATGCCCTGTAACAGCTCTTGGGCGGTGTGCCTTTTGTCACCTAAGCTCAGCAGTTTGAGCACCGCCTGCTGGCGCTTACCCACGGCACTGCTGCTGCCCCTAGAGCTACCGACTGAAGGCGCCGTGCCCACGGATGGTAATTCGGTGGAGGAGGAGGGGTCGGAGGAGGAGGAGGCATAGTAGGTCTGAGAGACCGTGACCGAGGTAGGCCCCGCAATCCTCGGTGTGGGCAGTACATGAGCGGCCCCAGGGTCATTCTCGGTCCCAGCCTCCACCAAGTTAACCCAATGTGCCGTCAGTGAGATATAGTGTCCCTGCCCGGCAGCACTTGTCCACGTGTCCGTGGTTAGGTGGACCTTCTCAGAAACAGCGTTGGTCAGGGCACGGATGATGTTCTCCGACACATGCTGGTGTAGGGCTGGGATGGCACATCGGGAAAAATAGTGGCGGCTGGGGATGGAATACCGAGGGGCAGCCACCGCCATGAGATTGCGAAAGGCCTCGGTCTCTACCAGCCTATAAGACAGCATCTCCAGGCTAAGCAATTTGGAGATGTGGATGTTGAGGGCTTGGGCATGTGGGTGCGTGGAACTGTATTTCCTCTTGCGCTCCAGCGTCTGCTGTAAAGACAGCTGAACGCTGCGCTGGGAAACGTTGGTGGACACTGTGGAGGATCGTTGAGGCGAAGGTGTGGTTTTCCGGTGGGAGGCGCTCGTGCCGGGGTCCTGGGCAGGGGGTAGACTAGCAGAGGCAGCGAGTGACGCAGGGGGTTGACTAGCAGAGGCAGCGAGTGACACTGGGAAGGGAGCAGTGGTGTGACCCGCAGGAGGTGGTGAACGGCCTTGGTTCCATTGAGTGGGGTGTTTAGCACTCATATGCCTGCGCATGCTGGTGGTGGTTAGGCTAGTAGTGGTGGCACCCCTGCTGATCCTGGTGTGGCACAGGTTGCACACCATAGTCCGTCGGTCATCCTCACTTTCTTTAAAGAACCTCCAGACTTGCGAACATCTAGGCCTCGCCACGGGAGCTTCACTACGTGAGACAGTTGCTGCTGATGCACCAGCTCTGGCCCTGCTTCTCCCTCTGGCCACACCACTGCCTCTTCCAACCTGTTCTGGTGCAGCACTCGCCTCCGCCTCAGAAGCACTGTCTTCACTCGGCATCTCAACCCAGCTTGGGTCAGTCACCTCATCATCCTCCGATTCCTCAGTCTGCTCCCCCCTCGGAATTCCTCCCCTAACAACAACTTCACCACTGTCTGACAACCGTGTCTCCTCATCGTCTGACACCTCTTTACAAACTTCTTCCACTAACTCAACATTGTCATCATCATCACCCACAGACTGCGACAGTTAAAAAACTTGGGCATCGGGAACGAGGTCAGCAGCAACCTGAGAAGTGGTTTGTGACTCTGGGAAGGGTCCAGAAAACAGTTCCTCAGAGTATGCCGGATCACATTCCAAATTTTCCTGGGAGTTGGCAGACTGGGGGGAAGGAGGTTGAGGTGGAGGAGCCAGAGGAGTGCTCCCTTGGGTAACGTGGGTGGACTGCGTGGAAGACTGACTCGTGGACAAATTACTTGAAGCATTGTCCGCATTCCACGAGATCAGCTGTTCGCACTGTTGTGGTTTCAACAGTCCTCTACCACGTGTCCCTGTAAGTTGAGACATGAAGCTAGGGAGTGTAACTCTGCGGCGTTCCACAGCTCCCTCATCAGCAGGTACTGTCTCACCCTGCCCAGGACCACGGCCTCTGCCCCCTGCAGTAATTGAATGCCCACGCCCTCGTCCTCGACCCTTAGCCCTGGGGTTCAACATTGTTTGTATATAAGTGTATGATAAAAAAAAAATAAAATAAACTGGCCTGGTGTACTGAAACCCACAAACTTGTTCAGTCTGGTAGAATTAAGTGACGTGCAGAAAGTGTCACCTGGACAGTATATACGGATGGGAGCGAATGTGCTGAACTGTGACAGACAGAAAGGCTACACGCAGCTGAGTAAAATGGATTTGTATCACTGAGCTAAAACAACTGAAATAATATTTTTTTTTTTATATTTTGTTTTTTTGGGAACGTGACGTGCAGGAAATATGGTAGAACTGACTGACACCCTGTTAACGGTGGCTATTTAGTCTGTGACCCAGACAAATGTCACACAGAGAATTTTCTGGATCAAGCGGTAGATGATATTGGTAGCAAATGACTTGGTTGTATTGTGTGACGTACAGACAGTGTCACCTGGACAGTATATACCGTTTGGAGTGAGTATGCTGAACTGCGTCACACAGAAAGGTTACACGCAGCTGAGTAAAATGGATTTGTATCACTGAGCTAAAACAACTGAAATAATAATTTTCTTTTTTTATATTTTGTTTTTTTGGGAACGTGACGTGCAGGAAATATGGTAGAACTGACTGACACCCTGTTAACGGTGGCTATTTAGTCTGTGACCCAGACAAATGTCACACAGAGAATTTTCTGTATCAAGCGGTAGATGATATTGGTAGCCAATGACTTGGTTGTATTGTGTGACGTACAGAAAGTGTCACCTGGACAGTATATACGGATGGGAGCGAATGTGTTGAACTGTGACACACAGAAAGGTTACACGCAGCGGAGTAAAATTGATTTGTATCACTGAGCTAAAACAACTGAAATAATAATTTTTTTTTTTATATTTTGTTTTTTTGGGAACGTGACGTGCAGGAAATATGGTAGAACTGACTGACACCCTGTTAACGGTGGCTATTTAGTCTGTGACCCAGACAAATGTCACACAGAGAATTTTCTGGATCAAGCGGTAGATGATATTGGTAGCAAATGACTTGGTTGTATTGTGTGACGTACAGAAAGTGTCACCTGGACAGTATATACCGTTTGGAGTGAGTATGTTGAACTGCATCACACAGAAAGGTTACACGCAGCTGAGTAAAATGGATTTGTATCACTGAGCTAAAACAACTGAAATAATAATTTTTTTTTTTTTATATTTTGTTTTTTTGGGAACGTGACGTGCAGGAAATATGGTAGAACTGACTGACACCCTGTTAACGGTGGCTATTTAGTCTGTGACCCAGACAAATGTCACACAGAGAATTTTCTGGATCAAGCGGTAGATGATATTGGTAGCAAATGACTTGGTTGTATTGTGTGACGTACAGAAAGTGTCACCTGGACAGTATATATAGATTGGAGTGAGTCAGTGCTGAACTGTGACACACAGAATGGTTCCACAGTGCTGTGTGCAATGGATTTGTATCACTGAGATAGAACAAAAAAAAAAAAACAGGGTTAGATATGGCGATAGCTGCACTACTAGTGCCAGCCAGCCAAGTGACAAAAAAAAAATAAATAAAATGTCTTCTAGCCCTTAGAAGGGCTGTTGGGTTCTTTGTGGGTGATCCCTGCCTAACTGAGAACTAAATTCAGGCCCTAACACTGTCCCTGAAAGGCAGCAGCTCTATCCCTAACGATATCCAGATGGCATCTGAGACGAGCACCGCGGCCAGTCGGTAGTATATTCCAGGGTCACCTGATCAGGCCAGCCAACCCCTGCTATCGACATGTAAGGGCCCCACGTGATGCTGGGTGGTACGCAGAGTCTCCTGGCTTGTGATTGGCTGTGTTTTTAGGCGCCAAAAAAGCACGATGCGGAAGTTGCCATTTCCTCGAGCATGGCGAGATACTCGTCCGAGCATCGAGCAGTTACGAGTACCCTAATGCTCGAACGAGCACCAAGCTCGGACGAGCATGTTCGCTCATCTCTAATAATAATGTTTCGCCTTTCCAAAGCAAGATGAATTGTGGCCTACTACTATCACTACTACTGCCTGGATTTCTATTGCTGCTACTGCCCACATTTTAGCCCTGTGAGGACAAGGGCTGACCCTGGATCTTTAATTTAGAACCCTTCTGTATTCCAGACATTTGGTCTAATGTACACCATCACAGAAGGTTTGCAATTCTGTTTTCTGAAACTTAAAAACTGAGAGCCACAATTAAATGTCCTTCCCTTTCTACAAACACACCGAAGACACTGTTATTAATAATTTACTTTGTTAATAATGAAGTATTGGATCCAGTAACAGATTTGGGCCAATGTCTTATGTGTGTTCATAAAAATAGATTCAGAAAAAAAACTCTCTCTAGTGTAAAACACAAGTTAACAACCTACTATTAGATTATTCCTCCCCACACACTTAAACTGCCTGAATATGACCTGAAACAGATTTCAGAGTACTATTTCAGGTGTTTT
The DNA here is from genome assembly GCA_900303285.1 of Rhinella marina. NCBI lineage: Eukaryota > Metazoa > Chordata > Amphibia > Anura > Bufonidae > Rhinella > Rhinella marina. Next base: position 12,059 of record ONZH01024101.1, read on the forward strand.
CACTCAGATAATTTTAACGGTACTCTCTGGATTTTAAATAAATGTTGCACCCTTGTATTGTGATCCCTCAAACACACACTCCAACAATTAAACTGCTTGCATATGGCCTGAAACAGATTTCAGACTTGCAGATATTCCCCACCCAGACTCAGCTCCTCACTCCCTGAAAGCTTTCCCTGCCCTTCTATATTCTTAACAATAATTTTTCTTTCTGGCCTTTCTCTTCACTGTCCCTAACGCTAGATTAAAAGCTTGATTATGACTATACGGTGTCTGTGGTTTCCACCAAAGACTGATACACCCATCCATCTTCATTCACAACCCAACACAGAATTACATTCTGCTCTTTCTGCTTGGGCATTCCCCTGTCTACACCACTGAGTGGCTCATCCAGTCTTTATGTCAGCCTGGGAGCCAATCAGGGCAAGCCCTCCCCTCCTTCCTCTCCATGTGAGAACCCTTCTTCTTCTTTCTCCCTAGTGCTTTTTACCACCCATCATGTGCAATAAAATGGTGATGAGCACTGTTTTACTGGTTTTATCCAAAGCAATTCTGAAAAGCTTCGGGTTTATTTTGTGGGTGAATTTTTGTGAAATTCGTAACAGCCCTGGTTCGTTACCAATTGATTTGCTCAACCTTTATCTGCATAATGAATTAATTATTGCATTAATTTTTAAAGGAGTCAGTTACATATCTAAAGATATTATGTAGCCCTTAACATTTTTTACTCCTTGAAAAATAACTTGATAACCTTTGTTCATAACTGAAATATTCTATACTGAACTTAGTATTTATTTGCATACTTTTTTAACAATGTTCAGCTCTTGATTTTTTTTTATGGACTAATGCCCAAAACTGGACTGCATATTAAAGAAGTGACCACACCACTGCTTCACAAAGCTGCTAGTCTTTTCTGACAGAAACTAACAACATAAATATTTCTTTCAAGTAGACCATACTGTATGAACATCAGGCTTTTATAATTCTTCTAATGAAATTCAAGGTTTTTCCTTGGGTATTGTAGTTTAACATATGTCTAAGGTGTATGGAACATGCCCAGAATACAAGGTTATTGCATCATTATATTATACTCTCATTATAGAAGCAAGATGATGTAGACTTTACTAGTATACTAAAGCAAAGCTAGAATATCCTGCATAAAACTGATTGACAGTCCTAAGATTATTTAACAGTTTTAATTTTCCAACAAACAAAAGACCTGTGGAATATTTGCCATAGCTCTGCAAAATCTTCTGGTGATTATTCTGTATGCTCATTGCAAATCGCATCTGGATTTGTTTGCATTTATCCGCTCTTTACTTTGTGATTTTGAAGTCATCATTAGATAAACAGATTAGTGATTTTAATGTATCTGGGGAAATGGTTGTTCACTCAACAGGATGCAAACTGTTTGCAAAAAGTATATAAAACTGTATTCCTGCCTTCCAGGAACAGCAACAGAACAAAACCAAAAATAAATCATCAAACAAACTAGTAGTTGTAAATATGGAAGTTACAACTAAAAGAAGAAAACTAAAGTGGAAAAAACAATTAGATTCAAGCGCAAAAGCTGAACCTTCTCTTTTCTAGTCTGCACTTGACACAACAGTTTTTTAATCAATGGTGCATGATCAATGATGATGGAGATACCGTCATTTCTCTGAAATCTGCTCTGGAAAAAAAGAATTCCTGTTCTAATCAAATTACAAGTCAAGGTAATAATGCTCGAGATATAGAGATATAAGATCAATGCATACAACACTTATCAGTGACAATCCATCCATGCCAAACAGACTTTAAAATGATGTATCATATTGGCATCCTCCCAGACTTCTTGGCAAGAACCCGAAAAGGTTATTGAAGTGATTTACAGTAGAGCAGCGAGGACACCTTCCATCATATCAGGTGACGATGCCCTCAGCACAATTGTTTTAGAAGTAAGCACAACAGTGACAGGATATGCAAGTTAATTTTTTTTTTCATTTATCCTCTGTAAATAGCCAAACCATCTTCCTTTTTCTTTTAAACCAACTGATCATCTATTACACTATTACACAATGTATATAAGTACAGTGAGAGTAATTTAGATGTGTAGTATTTAGAGATGAGCGAGCACTAGAATGCTCGGGTGCTCGTTATTCGAGACAAACTTTTCCCGATGCTCGGGTGCTCGTTTCAAGTAACGAACCCCATTGAAGTCAATGGGAGACTCGAGCATTTTTGCAGGGGACCAAGGCTCTGCCTAGGGAAGGCTGGGTAAAAACCTGGAAACATCAGAAAATGATGGAAACACCACGGAAATGGACAGGAAACAGCAGGGGCAGCATGCATAGATGCCTCTCAGGCTGCCTAATCCCACCATTACCCCAAATTCTCAGGCAAAAGCCTGGTGGTTACCCTCATGGCAATTGTGCTCACCCAGATCAAGAAAGGCGAGGCACATGCCCATCACATGTTAGGGAAGCACCCAACTAGGTGCAAAAAAAAATTGTTTAGAGAGAGGGCCTGTAGGTGGACCTCCTGAAAAATTGTGGTAAAAGAGTGCCAGTTGGACCTCTAAAAAATTGCATTTTTTGGGTCAGCGTTAGACAAAGACGACAAGGAGGAGGAGGAGTAGGAGGAGTAGAGAAGAGGAATCGGATACATAAGTAATGTTAATCTTTAGCTGCTTTCCCCCGGAGGAGATTTGAATTCCGGTGAAATCCAGGCTTTGTTCATTTTAATAAGCGTCAGCCTGTCAGCGCTGTCAGTTGACAGGCGTGTACGCTTATTGGTAATGACGCCACCAGCTGCACTGAATACCCGCTCTGACAACACGCTAGCGGCAGGGCAGGCCAGCACCTCCAAGGCGTACAGTGCCAGTTCAGGCCACGTGTCCAGCTTTGAAACCCAGTAGTTGTATGGAGCAGAGTGATCACTACGGACGTTGGTATGGTCAGCTAGGTACTCCCTCACCATCTTTCTGTACAGCTCCCCCCTACTCTGCCTAGACTGGGGACACGTGACAGTGTCTTGCTGGGGTGACATAAAACTGGCAAAGGCCTTGGAGAGCGTTCCCCTGCCAGTGCTGGACAAGCTGCCTGCTCGCCTCCTCTCCCCCGCTACTTGGCCCACAGAACCACGCCCTCTGCCACTAGCGGCGTCAGATGGGAAGGATTGTTTCAGCTTGTGCACCAGGGCCTGTTGATATTGATTCACTCTCATACTCCTTTCCTCTACCGGGAAGAGAGTGGAAAGGTTCTGCTTGTACCGTGGGTCCAGGAGAGTGAACACTCAGTAATCGGTGTTTGAAAAAATGCTTCTAACGCGAGGGTCACGGGATAGGCAGCCTAGCATGAAGTCTGCCATGTGTGCCAGAGTCCCAACACGCAAGAATCCCCTCTCCTCACTGGCCTGACTCTCCATTTCCTCCTCTTCCTCCAAGTCCTCCTCTTCAGCCCATACACACTCAAGAGTTAAGAAGGACTGAGCACTGGTACCCTCTTCTGTCTCGCCGACATTCTCCTCCTCATCCTCCTCAACCTCATCTCCCTCCTCCGATACGCTCTGAGAAAAAGACCGGAGGGTGCTCTGGCTATCAAGCAACGTATCTTCCTCCACCGTCTCTTGTGACAAGCGCAAAGCATCCGACTTGATGCTGAGCAGTGAGTTTTTCAACAGGCAAAGCAGAGGGATGTGGAGGCTGATAATGGCGGCATCGCCGCTGACCATCTGTGTTGACTCCTCAAAGTTGGTCAACACCTGGCATATATCAGACATCCACGTCCACTCCTCATTGTAGATTTGAGGAATCTGAGTGACCTGACTACCAGTTCTGGTGGAAGTTGACATCTGGCAGTCTACAATTGCTCTGCGCTGCTGGTAAACTCTGGATAACATGTTTAATGTGGAATTCCATCTTGTGGGCACGTCGCACAACAGGTGAGCGGGCAGCTGTAGGCGGCGCTGCGCTGCCCTGATAGTGGCAGCATCTGTGGTCGACTTGCGGAAATGCGCACAGATGCGGCGCACCTTGGTGAGCAAATCAGACAGATTGGGGTATGTCTTGAGGAACCGCTGAACTATTAGATTGAACACGTTGCAGAGCCGCCACCAGGTTACGCCCATTGTCACACACAACCATGCCTGGCTTGAGGTTCAGCGGTGCCAGCCACAGATCGGTCTGCGCCGTGATGCCCTGTAACAGCTCTTGGGCGGTGTGCCTTTTGTCACCTAAGCTCAGCAGTTTGAGCACCGCCTGCTGGCGCTTACCCACGGCACTGCTGCTGCCCCTAGAGCTACCGACTGAAGGCGCCGTGCCCACGGATGGTAATTCAGAGGAGGAGGTGGAGGATGAGGAGGTGGAGGAGGTGGAGGAGGAGGAGGGGTCGGAGGAGGAGGCATAGTACGTCTGAGAGACCGTGACTGAGGTAGGCCCTGCAATCCTCGATGTGGGCAGTACATGAGCGGCCCCAGGGTCAGTCTCGGTCCCAGCCTCCACCAAGTTAACCCAATGTGATATTAACCCATCAGTGAGATATAGTGTCCCTGCCCGGCAGCACTTGTCCACGTGTCCGTGGTTAGGTGGACCTTCTCAGAAACAGCATTGGTCAGGGCACGGATGATGTTCTGCGACACGTGCTGGTGTAGGGATGGGACGGCACATCGGGAAAAATAGTGGCGGCTGGGGACCGAATACCGAGGGGCAGCCACCGCCATGAGATTGAGAAAGGCCTCGGCCTCTACCAGCCTATAGGGCAGCATCTCCAGGCTCAGCAATTTGGAGATGTGGATGTTGAGGGCTTGGGCATGTGGGTGGGTGGAACTTTATTTCCTCTTGCGCTCCAGCGTCTGCTGTAAAGACAGCTGAACGCTGCGCTGGGACACATTGGTGGACGCTGTGGAGGATCGTGGAGGCGAAGGTGTGGTTTTTCGGCGGGAGGCGCTCGTGCCGGGGTCCTGGGCAGGGGGTTGACTAGCAGAGGCAGCGAGTGACACAGGGAAAGGAGCAGTGGTGGGACCCGCAGGAGGTGAACGGCCTTGGTTCCATTGAGTGGGGTGTTTAGCACTCATATGCCTGCGCATGCTGGTGGTGGTTAGGCTAGTAGTGGTGGAACCCCTGCTGATCCTGGTGTGTAACAGGTTGCACACCACAGTCCGTCGGTCATCCTCACTTTCTTTAAAGAACCTCCAGACTTGCGAACATCTAGGCCTCGCCACGGGAGCTTCACTACGTGAAACAGTTGCTGCTGATGCACCAGCTCTGGCCCTGCTTCTCCCTCTGGCCACACCACTGCCTCTTCCAACCTATTCTGGTGCAGCACTCGCCTCCGCCTCAGAAGCACTGTCTTCACTCGGCATATCAACCCAGCTTGGGTCAGTCACCTCGTCATCCTCCGATTCCTCAGTCTGCTCCCCCCTCGGACTTCCTGCCCTGACAACAACTTCACCACTGTCTGACAACCGTGTCTCCTCATCGTCCGACACCTCTTTGGACACTTCTTCCACTAAGTCAACTTTGTCATCATCACTCACAGACTGCGACAGTTGGAAAACTTGGTTATCGGGAAAGAGGTCAGCAGCAACCTGAGAAGTGGTTTGTGACTCTGGGAAGGGTCCAGAAAACTGTTCCTCAGAGTATGCCGGATCGCATTCCAAATTTTCCTGGGAGGGGGCAGACTGCGGGGAAGGAGGTTGAGGTGGAGGAGCCAGAGGAGTGCTCCCTTGGGTAACGTGGGTGGACTGCGTGGAAGACTGACTGGTGGACAAATTACTTGAAGCATTGTCTGCAATCCACGACATCACCCGTTGGCACTGTTGAGGTTTCAACAGTCCTCTACCACGTGTCCCTGTAAGTTGAGACATGAAGCTAGGGAGTGTAGCTCTGCGGCGTTCCCCTGCTCCCTCATCAGCAGGTACTGTCTCACCCTGCCCAGGACCACGGCCTCTGCCCCCTGAAGTAATTGAATGCCCACGCCCACGCCCTCGACCCTTAGCCCTGGGGTTCAACATTTTCTGTATATAAGTGTATTATATGTACAAAACAAAATGGGCCTGCTGTACTGAAACCCACAAACTTGTTCAATCTGAACAAGAAAATATATAGGTGGATAAGTTAGAGCAAAATTACGTATGTTATTACGTACCGTGCAGTATGGAGCAATTACACTGAAACTATTAGATTACACAGACTTGGTCTGCTTAAGTGCAACCCAGACAAATGTCGCACAGAGATTTTTGTAATGTAGCTGTGTCAGTGAGAGCAAAAGACCTTTTTTAATTACGTGACGTACAGAATGTGTCACCTGGACAGAAAATACGGATTGTGCTTTGTATATAGGTGAATAAGTTAGAGCTAAATTACGTATGTTATTACGTACCGTGCAGTATGGAGCAATTACACTGAAACTATTAGATTAGGCAGACTTGGTCTGCTTTATTGCAACCCAGATAAATGTCGCACAGGGAATTTTGTAATGTAGCTGTATCAGTGAGAGCAAAAGACCTTTTTTAATTAAGTGACGTACAGAATGTGTCACCCGGACAGAAAATACGGATTGTGCTTTGTATATAGGTGGATAAGTTAGAGCTAAATTATGTATATTATTACGTACTGTGCAGTATGGAGCAATTACACTGAAACTATTAGATTAGGCAGACTTGGTCTGCTTTATTGCAACCCAGATAAATGTCGCACAGAGATTTTTGTAATGTAGCTGTCTCAGTGAGAGCAAAAGACCTTTTTTAATTACGTGACGTACAGAATGTGTCACCTGGACAGAAAATACGGATTGTGCTTTGTGGTGACTGGACAGCTGAACTGTGACACACAGAATGGTTCCACACAGCTGTATGAAATGGATTTGTATCACTGAGATAAAACAACATAAAAACTATTTTTTAAAAAATTTTTTATATTTTTTTTATATATATATTTTTTTTTAACGTGACGTGCAAAAAATATCAGAGAGCAAACTCAGCCCCTGCTTACTGTGGCTATTTTGACTGCAACCCAGACAAATGACGCACAGAGATTTTTCTAATGTAGCTGTATCAGTGAAAGCAAAAGACCGTATTTGATTACGTGACGTACAGTATGGGTCACCTGGACAGAAAATACGGATTGTGGTTTGTGGTGAGTGGACAGCTGAACTGTGACACACAGAATGGTTCCACACAGCTGTATGAAATGGATTTGTATCACTGAGATAAAACAATAAAAAAAAAAGTGTTATATATGGCGATAGCTGCACTACAAGTGCCAGCCAGCCCAGCCAGGAGACAAAAGAACGTGTCTTGTAGCCCTTAGAAGGGCTGTTGGGTTCTTTTGATATCACTCCTGCCTAACAGAGAACTAAATCCAGGCCCTAACACTCTCCCTGAAACGCAGCCGATCTGTCCCTAACAACATCCAGACAGCATCTGAGCCGAGCACCGCGGGCAGTCACTAGTATATTCCAGGGTCACCTGATCAGGCCAGCCAACCCCTGCTATCGACATGTAAGGGCCCCACGTGATGCTGGGTGTACCGCAGAGTCTCCTGGCTTGTGATTGGCTGAGTTTATAGGCGCCAAAAATTCAAAATGCGGGAGATGCCATTTCCTCGAGCATGGCGAGATACTCGTCCGAGCAGCGAGCACTTACGAGTACCCTAATACTCGAACGAGTACCAAGCTCGGACGAGCATGCTCGCTCATCTCTAGTAGTATTTAAAAAAATAACATAATGATGACAAATTATTACCTGATTAAAAAGGTTATGACATGAATAATGTAAAAAATGAAAATCATGCATAATCTACTACATGACAACCTCTTTCTAACAAAGCTACAACCAGCCCTGTACCTTAAACGGATCCAGAGATTCCTCTATTCATTGCTCAAATTGTTCTGATATATTTCAAGCTGTCAGCTTAGGGGGAATTTTCTCAGGAGTGTGTCCTTTCTGCTACAGATGGTGGCAGTTGAAGGATGTAAATGAGCATGTGCTTCTGTCTCAGTGAGCAAGACAGAGAAATTAGAAAATGAGCAAACATAAGGTAGCGCTATACAGATAGATTTAATTGAATAAGGGCTCATGCACATGACCGTATTTTTGGTTCGCATCTGATCCGCATTTTGTGTGGGTTGGATGTGAACCCATTTACTTGAACGGGGCCACAAAAGATGCAGACAACACACTGTGTGCTGTCTGCATCCATATGTATGTTCCATGGCACCTGCAAAAAAATAGAGCATGTCCTAATATAGGCGTATTTCTTATAGCAAATGTATATTATCGTAGAACTTGTCCATAATATGAGCAGCCTTCTGGGTTACCTTTACGTATTTGACCATTGCTAAAGATATGGATGGTACAACCATCACTCTCAGCCTCCCTGATATCCCTTCAACACATTGTCCACTTTTTTCCTTCTTTTATGTTGCTCTTTCTACAATTCATTTCTCTTTTTCATCCTTTATCACTTTTTGTAGGAAAGCTCCTTTGTTTTGAACTCTTCAATAAAAAACACTAAAAATGTTCAATGGGACAAACTGTGCTGTGACATGTCTTCTTCTAAGTCCGTCCTCAGCTTAACTCTCATGACTCTCAGAATGCTTTTCCAATGGCAGGACTGAACTTACATACCAACAGTCCTGGACTTTGCCAACACAATCCCATAAATCAAGCAGTAAAAGGGCTGGAATTATGCAAGGAAGTGCAGCGTTGTCCCTATCACTGTCCATCAATTTTGTAATACCAGAAAAATACTGAAATACTGAAAAAGTCTCCACTAGGGGATCATTATGCTCTTTCTGTATACTGTAAATCACTGCTTCCCTTCTCATAATATATTACAAAGCTGACTGCTTTTAGCCACCACCAGAGGGAGCTCAGTGCATAGAATTTATACAGTTACTGTAAATCTCTTTGTATTGAGCTTCCCCTAGTGGCAGTTGCATGTAAATACAATGCGTTTATGTTGGAAACAGATAAAGTTCAGAGCAGAGTCCCTCTTTCTTCCCTACCCTATTGCAGATGCGTAGTCTGCCTCCATTGAAGGTAGACCACTGCTTACATGGCTTCTTTATAGGTCTTTAGGGACTGTGCACATAGGAGGTTTCAAGTAACGTAATACCTTTTTAAAGTATCTTCAATGGCTTTTCTCCTGAATTTCCAGGCCAACATCAGTACATATGTCACACATCACAATACATGTCAAAAATGGTGTATTAAAAATGGATACATGTTACATTGTGCACTTAAGGAGCAATGTCTTATGTGAGCTCCTGTCTGCACTCGATTGCTCTGATCTAATACGATAGCTGCACTGCATAGAACATTATGGAGAAACACTTAAAAGTAATGATATAAGTAAATCACTTGAGGTGAGATATAACACCATTAGCTGCTGCAGTACCCCAGAATAGGGTACATGCAAACAGGGTCCATTCACAGGACTGTATTTCTAGGTCTGCATCTGTTCTGCGTAACAGGTGCAGACCCATTTATTTCAATGGGACTGCAAACTATGCGGACAGCACACAGTGTGCTGTCTGCATCCGTAGTTCCGTTCCGTGGTCTCGCCAAAAAGATAGACCATGTCCTAGTCTTAACAAGAATAGACATTTCTATCATAGGGCTGGCCGTGTGCGTTCAGCAAAATGCAAAATGCATGCGGCCGGTACTCATGTTTTGTAGACTGCAAAACACTTACAATCATGTGAATGTACCCTTATTAATAGGAAATCAAGAAACAAGATTATTTTTAATTTGCAAAATTAATTGTATGAAAATGATATACGTAGTGTTAAAAGTTAAAATAAAATATAAGCTGTAGTCTGAAGCAAAATGCCTGATAAAGAACTGTGCACAAGACAGGTGTTACATACTACACTAAATTCTCTGCACTATAGAGTATATTTTTAAATAATTCCTTTTAGCAACATTTATTTATTTACATTATATCCAGCAAATCCTTCTATACAGCTGATATAAATTGGGAATCCGAAGCTATATTGGCAACCAGATTTGCAGTTGGTACCCTTGCAATGTGCCAGGAAGCCTGTCTTATGAGATATCTGTGTATTTTAGATTTTCTTCTTTCTTGTTGCCATTGTGACTTTCATCTACATTTTTCCCCACCTATCTCATATGTTCTTGATGCAACCATCTGGTCTAGCTTTGAAATATTCATTTGAAATCTTCTACCTGTCTTCTGTGGGTGTTTTCATTTGACTTTCAAGGTGCTTCACACAGAAAACACTGATGTCGTTGAGCAGTGGCATAACAGAAGAAATGCTAATGTTCCATGCATTCAATCCCTCAGCAGAGAGCTGTCATATCCTAGGGGAGACTTTGCATCACATAGTTGTTCTGCTTCTCTAATTCCTCTCTAAATGATTGTGTCACTTTTGGGGATCTGGCCAAAGACAGGGCAAGACAGGTGGATACAATCTGGATTTAATCATCAATTTGCCTACTAATAAAAGAGAACAGGAGCGCCATGCAGTATTGCGTAAGTGTCAAAAGCAAACAATTGAGAAACTTTTCAAGATCAATCATTTAATAAAGTACTTTGAAGTTTTAGAAGTAGAAAATGTTTCTAATATTGGCAGGTAAAAGGGAAACATTTATCATACTTGTTCCATATTACGCCCACCTCTTTTGCTGTACAGTACAGTACATTTGGTTTAAATAATTAAATGTTATGTGGGTTTACTTCTAAAACCAATTAAAACTTTTCAGCTTTTCTTGGGTCTCTTATCAGGTTTTATAATTGCCAAAAATCTATGTCAATCTTTTTATCTTAAACCTTATTTTATCTTAAAATGTATACGGTGTACATATAGTTAAACAGCAGGTTTGTGTGATATCAATAAGGTCTTCCTATAATGTCTACAAAGTACTAATTTTGAATAAAAAATGTACTGATTAGGATTTATTCTTGGCTCATCATCCCAAGCAATGCACCAGAGGCTCCCCTTACCAGGGTACTGCAGTTTGGCTTGCATTCACTTGAATGAGAAAAGAGCTGCTGGCATGGCCTCTACACAGTGCCCCAAGCCTTCTGCTTTTGGCTCCATGAACTATTTTGTTTTCAGCACCAGCAGTTGCCAAAAATAGCTAAGCTGGATCTAGGACTCATCTGATATTGATAAATTATCGGATAATCAATGGTCATCAATGGTGGAAACCCCCCTTTGTACATGCATATTACTTATATTAAAAGCTAACCTCCAGTCACTACGTGAAATCCACCATAAAGCCTGTGGGGTGAGGTGGGTTACAATTAGTAAAGTTGGCCATAAATCTGGGTAAACATTTAGTCCTGATACCATAAGCAATCTTTTTTTTTTCTTTATCGGAATGTTCATTCAGTGAAGGAACATACACATTATGTTTATTGTTCATAAGTAATCTTCTGACATCTGAATCTGTATGCCTTTACAAAATTAATAAAAACTGCTAAAAAAAAGAAAAATCATTCATACGGTGAGAAATTATATTCTTCAAAAACTACAAATAATTTGGATAATTAATGGCAATCAACCATTATATCATCCTAGCCAGCTTTAGTCAGAGTGTAAAGGCTCACTTCCATCAAAAAAGGTTGTTGTACATTAGTAACCTACATTTTTTTTTATTATTATTATTGAAGTACTGCCATGTATTCTATATTGTGTCCTGACTCTAACTTTCTCTTTGTTTTGATTGCAAGGCAAACAGTCTCGGTCAGGCCATCACTGTGGCCAGAGAGAGAAGGAGGGGGGGATTGGTTAATTAGAGCAATTACATATTACACTTATAGGTACTAGGCTCTTCTATAACTATTTTTATCTAGGTATATGAAGAGAATAATAGAGCTGCCATACTGTTAACCCAGTTCTACTCCTACTATTATAATTAGGATAACCCTGCAGGTAAAGTAATCCTCTCACCAGTAAAATGAAAATGGATTACCTATCTATTTAGGGGAGTTTATCATTTGTGTTGATGGCTACAGAAGGACGGTGTATTTTACATTTAATGTTTAATGGTGCATTGCAAGGGTGGATTTTAATGGCACCTTACAAAGTGGCTCTGGGAAAAAAAAACTAAAAGTGGCCCCAAAAAGAGTAGGCAGGAACAACAGAAGTAGACGGGGCCAGCAACACCATAGTGTAGAACAAAATACCGCTCCAGCAGAACCAAATACCACAGGGCAACACAAAATACAGGTGCCCGACCCACAGTATTCAATTGTATCACCATCATGAGGATGGTAATACAGTTGAGTTTAGAAGGGTACTGTGGCCATTGAGCATCAGATCATTATGTACCTGGCCTGCCGCCATCAAGAGGGCATCAGCTCACTGGGAAATTTCCCTGTAGGGTCTATGGCCAATCCACCCCTGTACATCACTACCAAAATGAAAAAGAAAAAGCCAAGCATTCTAAAAATTTGTTTTCTTTAAATATTGAGCTAAAAAGTTACCCTTTTGGTTGGAAATCTCCATTTAAATAAAGCCCTGCATCCTTAATCTCAAGAATAAAACGCCACAAATTTGATAAGTGTAGCATCACCAAGTATTAGACACATTACATATAATAACCTTAATGTTGCAAGTACATTTCAAAATGTTTGCTCTCACACTGTCTTCTAATGTGTTTTAAATGGTTATATTTGCACTGGGAAATAACATGCACAATTTCAAGTGCTCTAAAATAAAATAATTAAAACGGTAATTTTCCAGTCCCTGTACACAAGCATTCGTTCTCTTTCAAAGCTTACATTTCTACAGGTATTCTTTTGTTATTAGTAATCTGTTTCTTAAGAAATCTCTCATGTTCCTGAGCTCATTCGGCAACACACAGAGATTTGTAGGCAGGGTCAGTGCAATCGATATGAGGTTGGATGCCCATAATAAGGCATCTACCAGCCACCTATTCTGTGCAGTATTACCCTTGTTGCAGGCCTCCTCTTACTAATTTAACAACACAATTGCTTTTTAATCCTGGGCTCCTCTGCTGTAGAAAATATGTCCCCACAGCTTAGATATTTACATTTGTATAGGTTGAAAAAGTCAAATTTTTATGGTGAAACAAGAAATCTGACTGCTAGGCAGGTTTTCTTTGTGACCTTGGGCAAGCCACCTCATCTCCTTGCACCACATGTGGCAAATTCAATTCTAAAATCTCAGCAGCCATGGTTTGTGCTGCTGGTGGGATTCTATTTTACACAAACCTATGCGTATTAACAACATATATTTACAAAATCACATTATGAAATGACGATGTGTTTAATGCATTCACAAGAACAGCATTCAAGCCCCGCACAGAAGCACAAGTTAGCTCATGCTTCTGTTACCATAGCACCAACTTATATTTACCGGTATATTCTTATATATTCTTATTTTTATCTGTGTAGAATAAATAAAGGTAGAATTTTAGAAATTTACTTCTTCTTATTTCTAAATGTGTTTGATATTCATTTACTAAACTATTTAGCAATTGCACTTACCTATTTTTAACTTTATAAGACACACCTGATGATAAGACGCACCCCAGGTTTTAAAGGAGGAAAATAAAAAGAAATGTTTTATTACCTCATATAAAAAATATTTTTATACTTCATATCAGATCCCCATATAAGACCCCCTGGTATAACTGTGTGAGAGGACTAGGTCAGGATTCGGAGGATACCATATCTCTTTATGGAGAGTGCCTAGTTGACATGGGTCTTGGTCAATGCTCCTCTGGAATTCTAAGATGAACATATGGAAATAATCTCTTAACAAACTCTGCCTCTAATGCCACCAGATGTAAAGTAGATATCCTATAAGTTAGTGTTCTACCTTAAATAGGCTTTACACATGACTTGGATAATAATCTTGAACTAGGCTTCTCACCCAGTTAAACCACACTCTGTCCTCTACTGATGAGGGGCAATCACCCCAAAACAGCTGTCTGCAGATGAGATGCTGACTTACGTATTATCCAAGTCTGTCCCAAGTCCTGTTTAAGGTGTCAAATATTCCTCCTGTTCAATGCCATTTTAAAGGTGTCAGAAAAATAATAAATATCATTTTAAACTCTCTCCACCAAAATATGTTTTGTTTTGTTTTCACTTCTCTTTAAATGTTATCTTTGTATTTGTTTTCAATACATGTTTTATTATAATGACTGATGTTAAAATAGAAAATAAAGACTGTAAAACTGATGCAGTTTCTAAGTTAGTTTCTTAATACGTTTTGATCTGTTATTAAAAAAAAGTTTTAGCAGACACCACGACTGTGAGCTTAGTTTACTATCTTCTATTGAATTCATATAAAAATCACACAGTTCTTGACGCCAGTGTCATGTCTCTCACCAGACTCTATTTAATTAACATGGTAAGGTATTAGTAACCCTTTTAATAATGACAGGCCTTCTTATTGAAATATCAATAATCTAATCACATGCATTGGGGTTATATATATATATATATATATATATATATATACAGTTAGTGAATCAAAGAAGGACCTAAAACCTTCAGGTTTTCCATTAACAGGTCTTCACATGGAGATAAAATTGAGTTTGATATGTTGTACTGACTATAAAACAAAGATGAATGTCTCTGTAGATTAAATGGACAACTTGTTCAGAAAACACTATATAAAATTTGATTCGGCCGATTTGCCAAACTTCGACAAAAAATTTGATTTGCTACAAATGAATATGTCATGAATCGTGATAAATCAGGTATACCCAGGCCACCCTGTCTAATCATATTAATTCCACTATGATGGACCAATCTCGGTGTGAAGGCTTGGAACAAACTTCAGGGAGATTGCAGGGAGAGTGTATTGCCGTGTACATTGCGTTCTAGTGCACCCACATTCATAGTTAATCTGTTCTGTAGGTACTATGTCGTCAGTATTACAGGTGTAATTTATCGCCATCTACATCACTGTGCAGTGCACCAAAATTCATAGCTAATCCCTTCTGTTAAACAAAAAGAAAACCATACAGCACCCTTCAGTAAAGCCAAAAACCTGTCAGTGCCCCTGCAGGAGCTGTGTCCAAATGGCTCCTTAGTGGAACAAAATAAAGAAATGGAGGCAGCAACAAGTAGTGGAGAAACAAAATGTTCTTTTAATGCATGTTCTGGCAGTCCAAACACATGCTTTTTAATCCCTTCTGTTAGCTGTAGATTTACTCTGCGTCAGTATTACAGGTCACTGTTATTGTCAGGTCTAATTTATCACTGTGGATGTAACCCTGCACAGCCCCAAGATTGAAGAAGTGGACCTAAGACACTGTGGGGAAGGTGGCAGCAGAAGCAGTTGCAGTAACAGTGACAATTGTGGCCCCATGACAGATTGGGGAGGGTGGCAGCAGTAATTAAATACTGACCAAATACTGACCGTGTGAAAAAGGCCTTACCAATGCTCAAAATACACAATCCTTTTTTTGTATTCTTCTGACTGATAAGAAGAATGGCAAAATATAATGTCAATACGGACAAACAGGGACAATAGCGGTGTCATAATAGAGTAGGGATAGGGGCCAACAGCAGTGGCAGTAACAGGGAAAAAAGTGGACCCATGACAGAGTGAGGAGGGGGGCAGGAGCAGTGGCATACAGCACAAGATGGTGGCAGATCACAGTAGTAGCAGAACCCAAAAACAACAGTGTGATAGCAAGGCCAGAGCATGCATATCCTTTTATAAAAATGAAATGTGTACATATAAGTTGGCCAAGAAGCCCCACCGTAGGAATGGCAGTAGAGGTATCAAACAGGTGCAGCATCAGAATGGTAGCAGCAGCACATAGTTTGTTTCATCAGACACCGGCGTCTGGAAATCCTGGTTGATCCATGCCTGATTCATCATTATGAAGGTTAGTCTTCCAACATTTAGTGAGTAAAGGTGAATTCTCACCTTAATCCTGCTGTCTCATGGGCACACTTCCACCCTGCTATCTCATGGGTATGCTTCCACCCTGTTGCCTCACAGGCATGTTCCCACCCTCACCCCCTGATGATGATGATGCCCCCTCTTCACCCAGCTTCCACATGTGACTGGCTACATCATCATCTACATCTGTTTGGTCATCATTTGTGTCACCCTCACCTGTCTCTTGCGCACGTCCCTGTCTTTTCGCAACATATGCTCCCACACGACTGTCATCATCGGTAGTTGCAAACCTAGAGGAGTCAGTAGCGGACCTCTCCTCCAAGTCTGTGCTGGTCTGTAACTGCTGACTGTCCTCACAAAGCTCATCCTCACTGAAAAGGCTTTTATAGGGCTGTGACTGTGTGGTTTGTCAGGAGGTGTTCATTTTACAATCAGTGTAATCTGTCCAGTGGCATTCATTTCTGTCATTTTATAGAAATTCCTCTTTCATTGTTTTAATTGTTCACTTTCTATATCGGATGGCTTTGTAATTTTTGTAATTTATTTTGTGATTTTGTAATTTATTTTGTAATTTATTTAACTACAAAAAATTATACTTCTGCTTTTATCCTCTTAAAGAAAAAGCACCCAAATAATGTACTGGTATATACATAGAGAGATGTATCTATAGATACCAGTTGTTTGTACATGGGAATACATGAGGTTTTTAGTCAGAGGAAATCCTTCTATTAATAACAGTGAGCTCTGTAGCTTACTGTTTAGATAATCTGTCTCCAATACAGAAGGTCATGGGTTTAAGACCTGGCAGTGACTATATAAAGTAGAGAAAGAATAAAAGTTAATTATACAGAGGTATCTCCAAGCATTGCAGTACCAATCCCCCCATCCTCATAGCACTGACTCCATATGTGGAGTCAGCCAGAGAGCAGGGACTCCTAAGCTATATATGGAATCAGCTAGTGTGCAAAGCAGGGACTCCTAAACAGCACTGTAATTTTCATCTGCTGGCATTTCACTGTCATAAGTTTAAGCCCTGCCTCTCTCCCGAGCTTCCTGGTGAGTGTAGGTGTTTGTGTGAAGTGTTGCACGTGCACTTAGCTGTTCTGTAGCTGAAGATGGAGAGGAATGGGGGAAGGAGAAAGTTCTAGGAGAAACATCTCTCCTAAACTGCTTACGTCAGTAGTTAGGGAAACAGC
Source organism: Rhinella marina (assembly GCA_900303285.1). NCBI lineage: Eukaryota > Metazoa > Chordata > Amphibia > Anura > Bufonidae > Rhinella > Rhinella marina. The sequence goes on from ONZH01024101.1 coordinate 29,097, forward strand.
TGTGTGTGCACTTTGATTAAATGTATTTGTGTTATTTATGTTTTTCAGTTTTTAGTGTCCCTTTACAGGCAAATCACAGTAAGAAAATTTGACAAAATTCACAGTATTATTACTAGTGAAATTCACAGTATTATAACTTAAATAGGCTTACCATATTTAACTGCCATGTTCATAATGGGTAATGTAAAATAATGAGAAAGATTTACTAATCCTGACCAAGATTTAGACTGTAAACTTATGGGATAATGTATTATGAGGGCAATATTTGTCATTTTTTGGACTGTCGCTCACACTGTCATACAAATTAACTAATGTTTTTTCAGTCTAAAGTTTGTTGTTTATACCATCCAAAATGGTGGTAAATATGCTTAATGCAAAAGTAGTTTACAGATCATTCACCTTAATACAGATAATGCTGAGAAATCTACAATCCATTTTTCTGGCTTCTTGCTGCGGTACGGTTCATTCTTTCATTTTACTCATATTATTCCACCTGTCTATAGATGTAATATTTCCTGTAACTTTATTGTATGATATTTATAAGGCTACAATGTGTCCTCTTCTTCCCATTGTGATGCTGATAAGTGGATCATTTGTGATGTAATGTGTAACTGTGCAGTAAAAGGCTTTGCCGAGTTGCTAGGTTGTGCAGACTTTTTTTTAGATATATATTCAACTTAATCAACTTAAACTGTATCCTTTTAAATGTTCACTTTTTGTTAAATTTCACATCTACAGTACTTTTCACACTATAAAACCCAAGTCAAGTCAGAGCCACATTGCCCTCAGATGTATTACCTGCACTTGTTTATTAGCCTATAAGATGGGGTATTTGAAATAACAGTAAAATTGTCATATGGAGAGTCAAATGTGAGAAGGACAATACTGCTCCCTTTGCTCTTGTTAATTTACAACCTGGCCAGGTCTGCCATGTAGCCTAAACTGCAGTTCTCCAACCTCCTCACAGCTTACTGAGCACAATGCTGTACATTATATAGCAGCTGTTCTTAGTATAGCTGCTCAAGCCCATTGACATGAATGAACTGAGGTTTGCCTAAGCCATGTGATCTATGAACGTGACATCATTGGCCTAGGAAGAGGCTGCAGCCTATTGAATAAACAGCTGATGGGGGGGGGGGGTTGTAACATCATTGATCAGATATTGAAGACTTATCATGAGGATAGGCCATCAATTTCCAATCCCGGACAAGACCTTTAACCTTGTAACAGTCACATTAAAATTGGAAAAACCCTCCTAAAAATGTCACATTTTTATTGTAGATAATTAATGTGTGTCTGTAGTAAATCATGTTGGCGCACAACTCAGGGGATACTACACTATTTATATAATTATTTATATAATTATTTATTCATCCAAGTCTCTTTTACGGTGAAGTGTATTTACATACAGATATTAATTTTGTTTGTGAATAGCCCTTATGTAATTAATTAATCCTAATATTAATATATTTTTATTCAGTTTTTTATTACGCACTTAAAAACCTCTCTCCCTTTTCTTTGATGTACCAATTCCTTTTCAGTTCATTTTTAGACTTCAGAAAGGGGTCCTATGCAACTCGTAACGTGTTGTCCTGAACTAAAAATAAAAGAAAATTGTGATTATCGTGTACTTCACGTCTGGTTGTGTCCTGCGCCTCATACTATCTACTATCAGCTTGACTATCACTGTCCAGCTAGATTCCAGTGCTATATTTCTTCCTATCAGTGGTTTGGCCCCCACATCAAGGATTTCAGATAGTCCCGGCTGCACCGACCAGCTATATTCTCTTCTCTGCCTTCACTGGTGTTGTGCCCAGGTTAGCGCAACAAAAACAGGTGAGGAGACTACATTTCTCCTTTCTGGGTATCCTTATATCCGTACATACTTACCCTATGAGCATCTCTCCCTCCTTTTTTTGGCCACATATTGCTCCAGACTGAAGGGGATGGGGGGCAGCTGCTTCAGCTGCTCATATGTCTGGTTTGGTATCAGCTAGAGATATAGGCTTTGCATTGTTTGAAACCCATATCAAACAATACCAGAATGACAGCAATATCTTCAGGACATGGAAAGATATCACTATTAGAAATTGGGATGCAGTGAGTACAGCTGAAAGTGAAAGTAAAAATCAGGTTTTACTGCAATTATTCCTGACTCGATTTCTAACAGTGATATCTCCTGTTTAACAAGTACTAATTCTGTCATTTCAAACAAGACCAAGCCCATGCTTCTAGCTGCTACCATTCAGGAGATATCAGCAATTAAAGCAGCCCCCTTGTACTTCCACTTCTGCCAGAGCCCAGCTCAGGTAGAACAGTTAAAGGGGTATTCCCATCTCACAAATGTAGTTTGTATAGTTAGATATAGCCATACCAATATTATTACTAATAGAATGTATTTATATAAAATGTACCGTTTAGAAGATTTGCCTGTTTGTATATCCATTGTCCCACACACATCAGTCAGGATGTTGCCCCTAGTTACGACCACCACGGCCATGTAGTAGTGGTGGCCGGCTTGCTCCTGTTCAAACCCGCTCTGAGGTAACTGCTTTATTGTGTATGCACATTGCTTGAGCATGCGGAGACACATCTTAGGGTTGTAGCATTTTTGTCTGCGCTTCCAAATTGCAGAGAAACGGATCCTGTTCCAAGATCAATTCATCTCTATGGAGCAGGATCCGTTTATAAAGTCTGTGTTTTGGACGGATCCTGACCATTGCGTTTTGGACTGGTAGCGTCCAAATCGCAGATGTGAAAGTACCCTAATATGTGTCTCCACCTGCTCATGCAATGTACATTCACAATACAGCAGTTACCTCAGAGCGGGATTGAACAGGAGCAAGTTGACCACCGCTACTACATGGTCGCAGTGGCCGTAACTAGGGGCAACGGCCTGACTGATGTGTGTGGGACAATGGAAATACAAATAGGCAAATCTTCTAAACTGTACATTTTATATAAATACATTCTATTAGTAATAATATTGGTATGGCTATATCTAACTATACAAACTACATTGGTGAGATGGGAATACCCCTTTAAGTGCTTTTCCAACAGCCAGAACTGAGCTCAGGCTGAACAGTCAAGTAACATACATAGTAACATAGTTTATAAAGCCGAAAAAAGACATCTGTCCATCCAGTTCGGCCTGTTTTCCTACAAGTTGATCCAGACGAAGGCAAAAAAAAAACCCTGTGAGGTAGAAGCCAATTTTCCCCACTTTAGGGAAAAAAATTCCTTCCCGACTCCAATCAGGCAATCAGAATTACTCCCTGGATCAACGACCCATCTCTAGTAACTATAACCTATAATATTATTACACTCCAGAAATACATCCAGGCCCCTCTTGATCTCTTTTAGTGAACTTACTATCACCACCTCCTCAGGCAGAGAGTTCCATAGTCTTACTGCTCTTACTGTAAAGAATCCTCTTCTATGTTTGTGTACAAACCTTCTTTCCTCCAGACGCAGAGGATGTCCCCTCGTCACAGTCCTGGGGATAAATAGATAATGGGACAGATCTCTGTACTGACCTCTGATATATTTATTCATAGTTATTAGATCTCCCCTCAGTCGTCTTTTTTCTAAAGTGAATAAGCCTAATTTTGATAATCTTTCTGGGTACTGTAGTCCACCCATTCCAGTTATTACTTTAGTTGCCCTCCTCTGAACCCTCTCCAGCTCTGCTTTGTCTGCCTTGTTCACAGGAGCCCAGAACTGTACACAGTACTCCATGTGTGGTCTGACTAGTGATTTGTAAAGTGGCAGGACTATGTTCTCATCACGGGCATCTATGCTTCTTTTGATGCAAACCATTATCTTATTGGCCTTGGCAGCAGCTGTCTGACACTGGTTTCTACAGCTTAGTTTGCTGTTCACTAAAATTCCTAGGTCCTTTTCCATGTCAGAGTTACCCAGTGTTTTACCATTTAGTATGTACTGGTGACTTGCATTATTCCTTCCCATATGCATAACCTTACATTTGTCAGTGTTAAACCTCATCTGCCACTTCTCTGCCCAAGCCTCCAGTCTATCCAGATCCATCTGTAGTAGTGTACTGTCCTCTTCTGTGTTAAATACTTTACACAGTTTAGTGTCATCTGCAAAAATTTATATTTTACTGTGCAAGCCTTCTACAAGATCATTAATAAATATATTGAAGAGAATAGGGACCAATACTGACCCCTGTGGTACCCCACTAGTGACAGTGACCCAATCTGAATATGTGCCGTTAATAACTACCCTCTGTTTTCTATCACTGAGCCAGTTACTTACCCACATACAGACATTTTCTCCCAGTCCAAGCATTCTCATTTTATATTCTAACCCTTTATGTGGTGCCGTGTCAAATGCTTTGGAGAAGTCCAGATATACAACATCCATTGATTCGCCGCGGTCCAGTCTAGAACTTACCTCCTCGGAGAAACTGATTAAATTGGTTTCACATGACCGATCCCTTATGAAGCCATGCTGATATGGAGTTATTTGCTTATTTTCATTAAGGTACTCCAAGATAGTATCTCTTAGAAAACCCTCAAACTGTTTACCCACGACAGATGTTAAACTTACCGGCCTATAGTTCCCAGGCTCTGTTTTTGGACCCTTTTTGAATATTGACACCACATTTGCTATGCACCAATCCTGTGGAACACTCCCTGTCAGTATAGAGTCCTTAAATATCAGAAATGGTTAAACAAACTTACCAGTGAATGGTAGGAACTGAATGCTGAGAGTCACAGAAGGAGAATGTGATTCAGCAATGGAGTGGATGGCAGGGAGAAGACATACAGGTAGATATTGGAAGAATGATAATAATAATAATAATATTTATGTAGCATCACCATATGCTTCAGCACTTTACAATTCAGAGGGTTCATGTATAAAACAAAAGACATCACAACACAATGTAGCTAGCTAATATAGAACTGAAACACAGGGAGTGAGGGCCCTGCTCACAAGAGCTTACAATCTATAAGGAAATGGGGGTGACACAAAAGGTAGTTAGTTGTGATATGTAGTAATTGAGCCATGTTTGAGTTCATGTCTGAGGAGTTGGGGGTGGAGGAGGGGTTACTCAGAGAACAGTCAGTTTAGGAAGCATGATAAGCCTGCCTGAAAATATGTGTTTTTAAGGCATCTTTGAAGGTAAGGAAGGTGAGAATTAATCTGATATTCCGGGGCAGGGAATTCCAGAGAGTAGGTGCAGCTCAAGAAAAGTCTTGAAGACGGGAGTGAGTGGTACAAATTATGGAGGATTTTAATCTTAAATCACTAACAAAATGGAAAGCATGAGTAGGGTGGTAGACGAAGATGAGGGAGAAGATGTAAGGAGGTGTAGCACTGTGGAGAGCTTTGTGGGTCAGGGTGAGAAGTTTGATAAATCCGATTAAAAGGTAACTAAATAGTAAATGTCATGCAGAAAAGAGACACGAGAAGTGCCCAATGGTTTTATGTGAATGATGTTTCACTACATCTGTCCCTTTTTCTTTTGAATCGTTGGTGTCATTTTCCAGGTTCTTCTTTGTGTGTCTTTCAGAAAGGACATTTGTTTCACTGTGTGACTTACCTATTCTCATTATCGTCTGGCACCTCCCTGTTAACCTTAACAGGTTGTTGCAGGCACCTCTGCTTCTCGATTTTGAGTGATGCGTTCCACCATGCGTTCCACGCACCGGATACGCGTCACCCTTGTACCGGAAGCAGTGTTACAGCGCTCTATTTAAGTTCGAGCGTGGTGCCGGCTACCTGCCAGCATCTGCGCCACATGAGAATGTCACTGCCCGTCTGCCCACTTGGTAAGTACCTCCCTTCCAGTGTTTGGAGGTCTGTCGTTTATGCACTAGTATTATAGCATGTGTTTCTTATTTATAGACTTCAGAGCATCCTATGAGGGATTTTCCTCCGGGCCTCGGGCAAGTATTTACATAGATCTTTTATCTCATGTCGGCATCTTTTAGTCACTACTAAGTGAAACATTTATCCACAGTATCTTTATACTCGCTTTATCGTTTCCCTATTTATTTGGACATCACCCCCTGAGGAGCCCACGGAGTTGGGCGAAACGCGTTGGGGTATTGGTGATACCACCGGTCATTTCTCACTCCTGTAGGGTGAGCTAGGGATTCAGTAGGTTAGGTTCGGGGACAGGGCACCCCCACCATCTGGGGGCCTCTCTGGGCACAGGGCAACGATTAGGGCCTCATAGGGTTTTCCTGCAGCCCACCCCTACCTTCCTTGTCTCTTTTCTGCATGACATTTACTATTTAGTTACCTTTTAATCGGATTTAATAAACTCTGCTTTTAGGAGTCACTTATTGCTGTTCCTTCACTCAATATATGTTTTGTGACCCTTATCCCTATCTATAGTTATCTATTTATAAGTATATATTGAGAAGTTTGATACCAGCTGTCCAATCAAAGTTAGTAACTACTGTAGGCGAGTTTGAAAACTCGTAACACTGGTTTTGTTTTTAAATTTTGGTTCTGGTTCTGGTTCTGTGTCTGGCTTCCAAGCAAGTCAATGGTAACCATAGGCATCCCAGCAGCCATGCAGTAAAATGCTAAATATTAATAGTCTATTTTGAGTACACTATCCCCTTGACTATCACCATTGCTGCACTAAAGACTCTTAGTCTTCTTCAGAGTCCATTTTTGTTAGAATTGTAACACATAAAACAAACAACCAGTTCAAAGAAAATGTCCACACATTATTTAATGTTTTTATTGCTCAACCCTCTGTCACTTGAATAATACATTATTCATGTATAAAATAGTAATGACCATATATAATATGAATATTAAAAATGCTCATGTGTCACCCACACATTGCATACACACAAGATGGACACATGCCAATACCCTCACCACCCATTCATGGAACACATGTTGTGCACATGCCACCCAAATGCTAGACACATGCTGAACATGAACCCCTCCCTCATGCTGGTCACATGCAGCAGGTGCACCACTCCTGCTGAAATGCTCCTATGCTCATGTCAGAGGGGCTGAGTGGGGGGAAGAAGGGTAGAGGTCCAGGTACAGCTCTGAACCTGGACAACCCCTTTAACTCTGCAACATCTGTATATATTTCAGGTATCAGCAACCTCTGGAAGTTGTAGTTTCACAGTAGCTGGAGTGCCAAAGGTTGCTTATTACTAATATATAGATATATATATATATATATATATATATATATATATATATACAGTTGAAACCAGAAGTTTACATACACTATATAAAAGACACATATGCATGTTTTATGTTTTTCTCAATATCTGACATGAAATCAAAATAAACCTTTCTTGTTTTTGGTCAATTAGGATTACCATAATTATTATTATTCGCCAAATGCCGGAATAATGAGAGAATGTTTTAAGGCATTTTTATTACTTTCTGCAATGTCAAAAGTTTACATACACTAAGACAGTGATTTTCAACCAGTGTGCCTCCAGCTGTTGCAAAACTACAACTCCCACCATGCCCTTCTGTAGGCTGATAGCTGTAGGCTGCCTGGGCATGATGGGAGTTGTAGTTTTGCAACAGCTGGAGGTACACTGGTTGAAAATCACTGCAATAAGATTACTATGTCTTTAAACAATTCTGGACTGCCCATATAATGATGTCATGTGTTTGGAAGCTTCTGTCAGGTTTGTTGGCGACATTGGCGAGTTAATTAGAGACACACCTGTGGATGTATTTAAATGCACACCTGAAACACACTGCTTATTTGTGTAGCATCATAGGAAAGACAAAAGAAATTTGCCAAGATATCAGGAAGAGAATTGTAGACTTGTTGTGGGCTTGTACAAGTCTGGCTCAACCTTGGGTGCAATTTCAAGATACCTGAAGGTGCCTCGTTAATTTGTACAAACAATTATAAGCAAGTACAAACAAGATGGGAGCATACTGCTCAGGAAGGAGATGGGTTCTGTGTCCCAGAGATGAACGTCCTTTGGTCCAACATGTGCATATCAACCCAAGAACAAAAGCAAAAGATCTTGTGAAGATGATGGTGGAAGCTGGTAAGATTGTGAAAGTGAAACGAGTACTGTATCAACATGGGATGAAAGGCCACTCTGCCAGGAAGAAGCCATTACTCCAAAAGCAACATAAAAAATCCAGATTAATGTTTGCAAATGGACCCAAGAACAAAGATCTACATTTTTGGAGACATGTCCTGTGGTCTGACGAAACTAAAATTATGTTTAGAGGAAAATGGGAGAAGCTTGGAAGCCTAAGAACACCATCCCAAGTGTGAAACATGGGGGTGGCAGCATCATTTTGTGGGGTTGTTTTGCTGCAGGAGGGACTGGTGCACTTCACAAAATAGATGACATCATGACGAAAGAAGATTATGCGGAAATACTGAAGCAACATCTCAAAACATCAGCCAGGAAGTTAAGGCTTGGGCGGAAATGGGTCTTCCAAATGGATAATGATCCGAAGCATACTGCCAAACCGGTTACAAAGTGGCTTAAGGATAACAAAGTCAATGTTTTGGAGTGGCCATCACAAAGCCCTGATCTCAATCCTATTGAAAAGGCAGGTGCAAGCAAAGCGACCAACAAACATGGCTCAGTTACACCAGTTTTGTCAGGAGGAATGGGCCCAAATTCCGACCAACTATTGTGAGAAGCTTGTGGAAGGATATCCAAAACGTTTGACCCAAGTCATACAGTTTAAGGGCAATGGTACCAAATATTAATGAAATGTATGTAAACTAGAGATGAGCGAGCACTAAAATGCTCGGGTGCTCGTTATTCGAATCGAATTTTTCCTGATGCTCGGGTGCTCGTTTCGAATAACGAACCCCATTGAAGTCAATGGGAGACTCGAGCATTTTTTGCAGGGGACCGGGGCTCTGCATAGGGAAGGTTGCGTGAAAACCTAGAAACCTCAGAAAATTATGGAAACACCACGGAAATGGACAGGAAACAGCAGGGGCAGCATGCATGGATGCCTCTGAGGCTGCCTAATCGTACCATTATGCCAAATTCTGGGCAACAGCCTGGTGGTGACCCTCAAGGCAATTGTGCTGACCCAGACCAAGATGGGCAAGGCACATGTGCTGGCACATGTTAGGAAAGCACCAAACTAGGTGCAACGAAGGTCCATCACCGCCTGCAGGTGACACCACTGCTCATGCTGGCACTGCTGTGCTATCCCCCGCCCCAAGACGCAGGCATAATCCTGACACAGCATGGTGACAGCGTAGTGACACCAACAAGTGACCAAGTTAGATTGAGGTAGCAGGTGAAGCACCCAAAAATTTAGCCTGACACAGCATGGCAGTGACACCACCAATGCCTTGGTCAGACTGAGATTGCAGTCAAATGTCTGTAGGTGAGCCTCCCAAAAATTTGTTTTGGAGTGTCCGAAGTTGACCCTCCAAAAAAATTGTTTTGGAGTGTTTGTAGTTGACCCTCCTGTAAAATATTTTTTTTGTTTTTCCTGTTATTAGTTTATGTACAACCCATGGCTGGCATGGTGGGAATACATAGGTTTGCTTCACAGACGGTCCACTGCACCGTTACATTTTCTTCATCATTGCCAATTACTTTTTAACCAACTGTTGTCTGGCAATGATAAAGGGCAAGGTGAATCCACTGCCGAAGAAAAGTGTCATCCTCCTACAAGTCTCCACTTGTTCTCAGTTGAAAAGGGGATGTTCTTGCCGTGGCCTTCCTCATAGTGGCCGCTTCTGTGGACGACAGAGGTGGTGTACCTACGGACAGCCTGACCGAACATGATGGCAGACGGGGAGACATTCCCTCATGTAAAATTGGTTTTTGAGTGTCTGTATTTGACGCTACAAAAAAATTTATTAGAGGGCCTGTAGGTGGCCCTCCGTAAACATTGTTTGTATAGAGCGCCAGTTGGCCCTCAGAAACATTGCCTGTTGCGTTTCTGTGCGAAGAGGAGGAGGAGGGTTTGGAGGAAGAGGCATAATAAGTCTGAGAAATCGTGACCGAGGTAGGCCCCGCAATCCTTGGTGTGGGCATTACATAATAACAAGTTAACCCAATGTGCCGTCAGGGAGATATAGTGTCCCTGCCCGCCAGCACTTGTCCACGTGTCCGTGGTTAGGTGGACCTCATCACTAACCGCGTTGGTCAGGGCACGGATGATGTTCTGTGACACGTGCTGGTGTAGGGCTGGGACGGCACATCGGGAAAAATAGTGGTGGCTGGGGACCAAGTACCGAGGGACATCCACCGCCATCAGGTTGCGGAAAGCCTCAGTCTCTACCAGTCTATAGGGCAGCATCTCCAGGCTCACCAATTTGGAGATGTGGACGTTTAGGGCTTGTGCATGTGGGTGGCTGAAATTGTATTTGCGCTTGCGCTCAAATGTCTGCTGCAAAGACAGCTGAAAGCTGCGCTGTGACACATTGGTGGAGGTTGTGGAGGATTGTGGAGGTGAAGGGGTGGTTGTAGGGCGGGAGGCGCTCGTGCTGGGGTCCTGGGCGGGGGGTTGACTCACCGAGTCAGCATGTGACACAGGGGAAGGGGCAGTGGTGTGACCCGCAGGAGGTGAACGGCCTTGGTTCCACTGAGTCGGGTGTTTAACACTCATATACCTGCGCATGCTGGTAGTGGTTAGGCTGGTAGTGGTGGCTCCCCTGCTGATCCTGGTGTGGCACAGGTTGCACACAACAGTCCGTCGGTCATCCTCACTTTCTTTAAAAAACCTCCAGACTTGCGAACATCTAGGCCTCGGCACGGGAGCTTGACTCCGTGAAACAGTTGCTGATCTACCTGCTCTGGCCCTACTTCTCCATCTGGCCACCCCACTGCCTCTTCCAACCTGTTCTGGTGCTGCACTTGCCTCCCCCTAAGAAGCACTGTCTTGAGTTGGATTGCCAACCCAGCTCGGGTCAGTCACCTCATCATCCACCAGCTCTTCCTCCGATTCCTCACTCTGCTCCCTCCTCGGACTTACTGCCCTGACAACAACGTCACTGTCTGACATCATCATTATCATCATCCGACACCTCTTCACACACTACTTGCACTAAGTCCACACTCTCATCACCCACAGACTGTGAAAGTTCTAAATTTTGGGCATCGGGACAGAGCAACTGCTCAGGTTGCTGTTGAGCAGTGGTTTGTGTCTCTGGGTAGGGTCCTGAAAAGAGTTCCTGTGAGTATGCCTGATCTGAATCCATACTTTCCGTGGGGGGGCAGGCTGGGGGAAAGGAGGTTGAGCTGGAGGAGACAGAGGTCTACTCCCTTGGCTAGCGTGGGTGGACTGCGTGGAAGACTGGGTGGTGGATAAATTACTGGACGCATTGTCCGCTATCCACGTCATCACCTGTTCGCACTGTTGTGGTTTCAATAGTGGTGTACCACGTGACCCAGTAAGTTGCCAGATGAAGCTAGTGAGCGAAACTCTGCGGCGTTCCACTGCTCCCTCATCAGCATGTACAGTGTCACCCTGCCCAGGACCACGGCCTCTACCCCTATACTACTTGAACGCCCACGCCCTCGTCCCTTAGCCCTTGGGTTCAACATTTTGTATATTCACCAAACTGTCGAGTTAATATCTGAGGCCAAAACCGTATTCAGTAGACAGTAGAATTACTATCTGAGGCAAAAAAATGTAGTCTTTAGACTCCAGCTATTGCACCACAAACCACTCAATTTTGCACTGGACTGTAGTTTATATAACTGAGAATAAAAACGTATTCTCTAGACTGCGGCTAGTGTATCGCACACCTCACAATTGTTCACTGGACTGTAGTTTATATAATTGAGTGAAAAAAAATTATTCTCTAGACTGCGGCTAGTGTATCACACACCTCACAATTGTTCACTGGACTGTAGTTTATATAATTGAGTGAAAAAAAAATATTTTTTAGACTGCGGCTAGTGTATCGCACACCTCACAATTGTTCACTGGACTGTAGTTTATATAATTGAGTGAAAAAAATTATTCTCTAGACTGTGGCTAGTGTATCGCACATCTCACAATTGTTCACTGGACTGTAGTTTATATAATTGAGTGAAAAAAAATATTCTCTAGACTGCGGCTAGTGTATCACACACCTCACAATTGTTCACTGGACTGCAGTTTATATAATTGAGTGAAAAAAATGTATTTTATAGACTGACGCTGCTGTACAGCACACCTCACAATTGTTCACTGGACTGTAGTTTATATAACTGAGTGATAAAACGTATTCCCTAGACTACACTACAGATCCCAGCAAGCCAAGGTACAGCAGCAGCAAAAATGAGTACTGAGAGGACTTTGGGCAATTTCATTGGGGTCTGTGTGGATTATGTGCTGTCCCCTCTATGCCACCAGTGCACAGTGTGCAGCCAAGATGGCGGTAACTGCACTACAAGTCTCAGCCAATAGCCGAGAGGGGATGCCAAAAATAAAATGTCTTTGTAGCCCTTAGAAGGAGCGTTGGGTTCTTTGTGGATGATTCCTGCCTAACCAGATTCTAATTTCACGCCCTAACAGTGTGCAGCCAAGATGGCGGTAGCTGCACTACAAGTCCCAGCCAGCAGCCAGGAGGAGACCAAAAAAAAAAAACGTGCTTGTAGTCCTTAGACGGGCTGTTGGGTTCTTTGTGGGTGATTCCTGCCTAACCAACAACTAAATTCAGGCCCTAACACTCCCCCTGACAGACAGCAGCTCTATCCCTAATCTCATGCAGACGGCGTATGACGCGAGCAGCGCGGGACCAGATTCTTATATTCCCAGGTCATCTGATCTGGCCAGCCAATCCCTGCTATCGACTTGTAGGGGCCCCACGTGATTCTAGGAGGTACCAAAGACTCTCCTGCATGTTGATTGGCTGAAAAAAGGCGGCTAACATGCAGGAAGAGGAAGTTGACATTTCCTCGAGGATCGCGATATGCTCGTCTGAGTAGCGAGCATATGCGAATACCCTAATACTCGAACGAGCACCAAGCTCGGACGAGTATGTTCGCTCATCTCTAATGTAAACTTTTGACTTTGCAGAAAGTAATAAAAATGCCTTAAAACATTCTCTCTCTCATTATTCTGGCATTCAGGAAATAATAATAATTATTGTAATCCTAATTGACCAAAACAGGAAAGGTTCATCATGATTTCATGTCAGATACTGAGAAAAACATGTATATGTGTCTTTTTATATAGTGTATGTAAACTTCTGGTTGTGACTGTATATATCAGCAATTTAATTCACCATTTTGGATCAACAATAGATGAACAGAAACCTCCAAATTAACATTTAACAGAAAGTAAAACAAGAGAATCACAACATCTCACAAAGCTTACAACTCAAGCAAGCTATTTCTCTCTCTAGAAACACAAGAGAACCAGTCTGTCTCAAACAAAACTTGTTGACTGGCCTCTTTGATGTGCTCTTTATCATTAGGGAGACCAAAAAATATGCATGAGTTTTGTATGCCAGGCGACACTTCTCTTGGTTTCTATACAAATCGGATATCTTATTTCGGCTGACATGAGAAAGATTCCCTAATGATAAATTACTTTGGAGTTCTCTTGGGTTTTACCTAAAGTTGTTTCACAACGGTGAAATAGAACTGCTAAAGGTGTTGTTTTTGCTGTACTGATGTTTAGAGATGAGTGAAGTTTTGAAAAATTCAATTTTCTGAACTTCTTGTGATAAGGCCTCTGTTTCATACTTGCGTTGTTGTTTTACGGTATTGAGATCTAGCAGAAGATCTCAATACCGGAAAAAAAAAAATGTTTTAGTTTAGTCCTCATGCATTCTGAAATCGAAAGAGATCTGTTCAGGACATATCAGGATGTCTTCCGTCCTGGCAGCATTCCATTTTGTGACTGGACACAAAACCGCTTCAAGCTGCAGTTTTGTGTTCGGTCATAAAAATGGAAAAAACAGGATTTTTAAAAGCCTAAAAAATGTATTTGTCACCCATTGACTTTCAATGTATTCAGTGACTGATCAGTTTTTTCCTGTTTTGATTTCACACAACCAGATCCTAAAGAGTCGGTTGCATGCTGATGTGCAAAATCAAAACGGATCCCTGTAATTCCAGTATTGAGATCCACTGCCGGAACTCAATACCAGAATTAACAATGTAAGTGTGAAAGGAGCCTAAATCAGGTATATCCAGTCCACTCTACCTAATCATATTCATCTCACTTGCTGGCCCAATTTTAATGTGAAGGCCTGGAACTTAAACTGCAGGGAGATTGCAGATTCCTAGTTAATCCCAGTGTAATTTATCACTGTCTACATCACTGTGCAGTGCACCAAGATTCGTAGCTAATCCCTTTTGTTAATCTAAAAGAAAAGCATACAGCACCCTTCAGTAAAGCCAAAAACCCATGTGCGGCCCTGCAGGAGCCGTTTCCAAATGGTTCCTTAGTCGAACAAAATAAAGAAATGGAGGCAGCACCAATAAAGTAGTGGGGAAAAAAATGTTATTTTAATTCAAGTTGTGGCAGTTGAAACACTTGCTTTTTAATCCCTTCTGCTAGCTGTGAATTACAATTCAGTTATCGTCAGATCTAATCTATCTCTATGGACTTAACCATGCAGTGCCCCAACAAGTAGTGGCCCCATTCCAGATGGGGAGGGTGGAAGCAGCAGCAGCAGTGGTAGTAACAGTGACAATAGTGGCCCCATGACAGAGTGGGGAGGGTAGCAGCAGTGACAGCAACAGTGATAGTAGTAGCCCCATGCCAGAGTGGGGAGGGTGGAAACAGCAGCAACAGTGGTAGTAAAAGTGACAATAGTGGCCCTATGACAGAGTAGGGAGGGTGGTAGCAGAAGTGAAAGTAAGGCTATGTTCACATCACTGTTTATTTTTCCATTCTTCTAAGCTGTCAGAAGAACAGAAAACTAAAAACAACGAAGCCTGTATTTTGAGCATCCATAATACCTCTTTCAGGTGCTCAGTATTTGATCAGTATTTGTAAGCCAAAACAGTGGGTCCAAAACAGAGATAAAATGTAATAGAAATATTTGCATTTCTTCTGTGTTTTGGACCCACTTCTGCTTTTGGCTTAAAAATAATGATGCAAAATACTGACCGTATGAAAGAGGCCATATGCTCAATTCGCATCTGTTGTGGCCATTTATGTCTGAAATCAGTTTCAACAAGGAAAAAAGTATTTTAATGCCCTCTTTCACATGGTCAGTATTTGGTCAGTATTTTACATCACTCTTTGATCAGTATTTGTAAGTCATAAACAGGAGTCGGTCCAAAACAGAGATAAAATATAATGCAAATATTTGTATCTTATTTGTGCCCTGAACCCACTCCTGCTTTTGGCTTACAAATACTGATCAAATACTGACTGTGGTGAAAGAAGCCTTGCGCAAAACAGGATTCTTTTTTTTTCTTCTGTTCTTCTGATGGATCAGTAGAACAGACAAATAAACAGTGATGTCAACACCGACAAGCAGGGACAATAGTGGCCCCATAGCAGAGTGGGATGGGAGCCAACAGCACCAAGATGGTGGCAAATCAGAAGAACCTAAAAACAGCAGTGTGGCATGCATATTCCAGTGTGGTAGCACATTACAGTATGATCATTAGTGGCAGAATCATCTATTCTCTTGCATCAGACACCGGCATCTGGAAATCCTGGTTGATCCATGCCTGATTCATCTTTATGAAGTTTATTCTCTTAACATTTAGGGAGAAAAGGCGAGTTCTCTTAGGGGTAACTATGCCCCCGACACACTGAACACCTGCTCTGCACTGAATTCACTCAGCTGGTACCCTTGTATTGCGGACCACAATTTGCGGTCCACAATATGGTCACCACAGCTTTCATTAGGGTGTACTCATTTTTGTAACATAATTTTGAATACATTTGGAAACATACTGTTTGTGCGTGCAAATTAACAAATCTGTATACAAATCTGAGAGAGATGGAGAGGGAGATACAGTTTTAGCTATATATGAGGGAGACAGTGAGGGCAGCAGCAGTGAGCTCCTCGCTTCATTGCGCTGTGAAGGTGGATTAGGTAAAACTTCAGAGGCAGTTTTGTCATGAAAAAGTGCAAAATCAATAAATAAAGCATATTGCAAAAATTAACAGTATTGCTTGCCAACTAGAGATGAGCTAATTTCATGTTATGAAATTTGTTCACGCTTGGTTTGGTGGTAAAAAAAGGTGAATTGCGTTATGGATTCCGTTACCACGGATCATAACACAATTCTATGACGGAATGCATAACGGAATGCCTTTAAAGGCATTCCGTTATTCATTCCATCATAATAGAAGTCTATGGCCTGCATAACGGATCTGTCCTGTTTCCGTTATGCAGGGGAGTCCTCGACTGCATAACAGAGACCAAACGGATCCGTTATGCAGCCCATAGACTTCTATTATGATGGCATTTCATTATGCATTCTGTTATTGACTTGAGTTATGGTCCGTGCTAACGAATCCATAACGCAATTCACCTTTAACCACCAAGCGAAGAGTGAACAAATTTCAAAATATGAAAACAAAAAAGGAAATGACAGTTATGCTTTAATTTTGTCATTTTATGTCCATTGACTGACATAACACCGTACAGTTCAAATCATAAAACAGAGTACAACAGATATAATCCTAGCAGTGTATTGCATGTAAAATGGAGTCATCTAAACTAGAAAATATAATGTATCAGCTGGTGGGATAAATTAAGTCATGACCATGAAATTCATATGAAATAGAGTTGAAGACCAATTTTAGAAAGATGAGTTTAAAAAGCCCTTTGTAATAAATCAGACCTTAAAAAAAAGAAAGGAGAAGGAATTAACTTTGTAAGAGGCTTAAATTATTGCCTCCTGAACACTGAGCAATTCTTGTCAGGGTCATCCAGCAACAAAGAAGTTAACCTAATGTCATAATGTCACTTCCACCATTTGGTTTTAAAACATACCCTGTCAGGGAGGATTCCTAATGCTATATTACTGCTGATACGTTACGCTGGAATTACCAGCATGACCTTGAGCAGACAATAATTCTTTCCACGCTCCTGACTACTTTGATTCCACTCTTTCTTGCATTGTTTTTTCTCTGTTTGCTATTTTTTTGTTGCTTTCTTTTATTTATATTTTTTTTAGATTTATTTTCTTAGAAAACAAAAAACAAAAAAAACATTTGGCCGCCTTACAGATATTAACAGGCAGGTCAGCGCAAATCAAGTAGTGGTAAATTAAAGGTTGCGTATGAGAAACTCATAGAACATGATAATAATTAACTGCAGCATAGAGCTGGAAGTACTATTGCCAAAAAATGAACGGTAAAATGGCAATAGGTATGGAGAAAAGCAGTCATTCCAATACACACAAGTAGCTGGCTTTGTAGCGACCTCAGAAATGTATCCCAGCACATAATAAGCATGCTATTCGTCTTGATTATTTCAATCTTCCTATTTAAAGCTTCATCATGGTGGCAGCTGGTTTAAACAGAGCTGCTCATTTAACAAGTCACTGCAGGAGCCAGACAAGTTAAATAAGTGCCCTTCCATATTACTGCGAGCATTTCTCTTGCAGCTCTTCTTGGATCACAGGGCTGGTGGACAATCTGTAGAAATATGCTCATGAGATAACTGGCCCAAAAGAGCAAAATGGGAAAGTGTTTCATGTTCCAGGGTATATAAAAAAGAAATGTGCAGAAAAGGAACTGTTAAAATAGGAAAATGAATTTAAGAACCATTCGAGACATTTTCTTTTATTACAGTGCCTAATGATTTCCATTAATTCTATAAAACAAGCTAGTGAAGAATTTGGTGTCAGCTTTAACTCAATTTGATTTAAATCACTTTTTTCATTCTGATTAATATTAATCTAAATTGCAGAAAATTATGTTTTGGGTACTGGTAAAGTAGAAGTTTGTTTTAAATAAAATATTTTACTACATTGCACAAGTCATACCTTTAGCTAGCCATACACATAGTTATTGTGCAGCTTGCAAGCAGGGTTTATTCAATACCAGAGACATGTTTTACAGTTCAATATGCTTTTCAATACAACAATGGAAATCCATGGCGGATATTCTGTATGCGATTGTCTTGTGAATTAATAAATATACAGTACACTTCTTGATGTCTAATTATTTTAATTTCAGTCACAGATAGATAGACAGACAGAAATTAAAAAATGTTGCAATATTTCAAACCAGACATTTTTCAAGCTTGAAAAAGCTCCAGTCAGAACTGAAATCTTAGACCAGCTTCACATTAGGAGTTAGGAGTGCACAACCAATGGAGTCAGCCACTCCTCCAATGCAGACTGCAAAAAAAAATACTAGACCTGGTCTTCACCAGCCTCTGCTCTCCATCTAATCTCTCAAACTCTTCTCCTGCCCCCCCCCCCCCGACCACAATCTTCTTATATTCTCTTATATTCTCAACTACTCTTCAATTGCGCCTTCAGTCTATAAACGAGCATACCCTTGTAGAAATCTCAAACATCTCTCCATTCACACACTCTCTGACTCTCTCTGACCACTGTCCCATATACACTATCTTCCCTTCACGATGCTAACACCACAATTACTTCAGCCCTTGATTCAGTTGCTCCCCTCAAACACACCAGAATCTGGAAGATTTATCTGGCACACTCACCAGACAAAGAACGATGCCGGAAAAGAACTTACTCCAAGGAAGACTGCGCCTGATACAAACAAGCTATTCTCAACTTCAAGTCTGCACTCACCTCTAAACAGGACTACTTTACTTCACTACTCTTATATCATCTCTTTCCCCTAACCCCAAACAATTGTTTAATACTAGAGATGAGCGAGCATACTCGTCCGAGCTTGGTGCTCATTCGAGTATTAGGGTACTCGTAAGTACTCGCAGCTCGGACAAGTATCTCGCCATTTGAGGAAATGGCAACTTCCGCATCGTGCTTTTTTGGCGCCTATAAACACAGCCAATCACAAGCCAGGAGACTCTACAGTACACCCAGCATCACGTGGGGCCCTTACATGTCGATAGCAGGGGTTGGCTGGCCTGATCAGGTGACCCTGGAATATACTAGTGACTGGCCGCGGCGCTCGGCTCAGATGCCGTCTGGATGTCGTTAGGGATAGAGCTGCTGCCTTTCAGGGACAGTGTTAGGGCCTGAATTTAGTTCTCAGTTAGGCAGGAATCACCCACAAAGAACCCAACAGCCCTTCTAAGGGCTAGAAGAATTTTTTTTTTGTCTCCTGGCTTGGCTGGCTGGCTGGCTGGCACTAGTAGTGCAGCTATCGCCATATCTAACCCTGTTTTTTTTATTATTGTTCTATCTCAGTGATACAAATCAATTGCACACAGCAGTGTGGAACCATTCTGTGTGTCACAGTTCAGCACTGACTCACTCCAATCCATATATACTGTCCAGGTGACACTTTCTGTACGTCACAGAATACAACCAAGTCATTTGCTACCAATATCATCTACAGCTTGATCCAGAAAACTCTCTGTGCGACATTTGTCTGGGTCGCAGACTAAATAGCCACCGTTAACAGGGTGTCAGTCAGTCCTACCATAGTTCCTGCACGTCACGTTCCCAAAAAACAAAATATAAAAAAAAAATTTTTTTTTTCAGTTGTTTTAGCTCAGTGATACAAATCCATTTTACTCAGCTGTGTGTAACCTTTCTGTGTGTCACAGTTCATTACACTAGCTCCCATCTGTATATACTGTCCAGGTGACACTTTCTGTACGTCACAGAATACAACCAAGTCATTTGCTACCAATATCATCTACAGCTTGATCCAGAAAACTCTCTGTGCGACATTTGTCTGGGTCGCAAACTAAATAGCCACCGTTAACAGGGTGTCAGTCAGTTCTACCATAGTTCCTGCACGTCACGTTCCCAAAAAAACAAAATTTTATAAAAAATATAAAAAGACAAATATTAAAAAAAAAAATGTTTTTTCAGTTGTTTTAGCTCAGTGACACAAATCCATTTTACTCAGCTGTGTGTAACCTTTCTGTGTGTCACAGTTCAGTACACTAGCTCCCATCCGTATATACTGTCCGGGTGACACTTTCTGTACGTCACAGAATACAACCAAGTCATTTGCTACCAATATCATCTATAGCTTGATCCAGAAAACTCTTGTTAAAGTAATTTAGTTAGTTGGTGAACACAATTGTGCTAGGGTTATATATTTCATTATTAGGTGGTCTCCATCTCCTTATAGACATATCTCTTATATCTTATAATCTCTAAGCTCCATTAGATGTCACATATGCTTAAAAATAAAAATGACTCATAATCACTGGATATGTCTGTAGGAAAACAGGAACTTAGCAGAAGTTAATATACGCATATGGAATTTCCCAGATAGATGAAGTAATGTGTATCCCAATTGGCTGCCAATATCACAATTTTGATTTGTTGTTCAATGTAAACTTGTATGATTGTGATTGGACATATTAAAATTGATGACAAAGGGGGGTGTGATTACACCAACATGTATTTCTAATAAAATTAGCTCCCTGGGTGTAACCAGGAGAGATCTGCATGATCAGCAATGAGACTGGACGTGCATTTCTTGTGCTGCGGCCGCACCCTCTTACCATGAAGGGGGAAATTTAACATAATTTGAACACCACAGACAACTGAGTATTAAGTCTAATTTGGGACTTATGCTAAATTACATTAACACTCTCTATGCGACATTTGTCTGGGTCGCAGACTAAATAGCCACCGTTAACAGGGTGTCAGTCAGTTCTACCATAGTTCCTGCACGTCACGTTCCCAAAAAAACAAAATTTTATAAAAAATATAAAAAGACAAATATTAAAAAAAAATTATTTTTTCAGTTGTTTTAGCTCAGTGATACAAATCCATTTTACTCAGCTGTGTGTAATCTTTCTGTGTGTCACAGTTCAGTACACTAGCTGCCATCCGTATATACTGTCCAGGTGACACTTTCTGTACGTCACAGAATACAACCAAGTCATTTGCTGCCAATATCATCTACAGCTTGATCCAGAAAACTCTCTGTGCGACATTTGTCTGGGTCGCAGACTAAATAGCCACCGTTAACAGGGTGTCAGTCAGTTCTACCATAGTTCCTGCACGTCACGTTCCCAAAAAAACAAAATTTTATAAAAAATATAAAAAGACAAATATTAAAAAAAATTATTTTTTCAGTTGTTTTAGCTCAGTGATACAAATCCATTTTACTCAGCTTTGTGTAACCTTACTGTGTGTCACAGTTCAGCACATTCGCTCCCATCCGTATATACTGTCCAGGTGACACTTTCTGTACGTCACACAATACAACCAAGTCATTTGCTACCAATATCATCTACCGCTTGATCCAGAAAATTCTCTGTGCGACATTTGTCTGGGTCGCAGACTAAATAGCCACCGTTAACAGGGTGTCAGTCAGTTCTACCATAGTTCTTGCACGTCACGTTCCCAAAAAAACAAAATAAAAAAAATATTATTTTTTCAGTTGTTTTAGCTCAGTGATACAAATCCTTTTTACTCAGCTGTGTGTAACCTTTCTGTGTGTCACAGTTCAGCACACTCGCTCCAATCCGTAAAATCTGTCCAGGTGACACTTTCTGTACGTCACTTAATTCTACCGGACTTAACAAGTTTGTGGGTTTCAGTGTACCAGGCCCGTGTAATTTTTTTTTTTTTTTTATCATACACCTATATACAAAAAATGTTGAACCCCAGGGCTAAGGGTCGAGGGCGAGGGCATGGGCATTCAATTACTGCAGGGGGCAGAGGCCGTGGTCCTGGGCAGGGTGAGACAGTACCCGCTGATGAGGGAGCAGGGGAATTCCGCAGAGCTACACTCCCTAGCTTCATGTCTCAACTTACAGGGACACGTGGTAGAGGACTGTTGAAACCTCAACAGTGCGAACAGCTGATCTTGTGGATTGCGGACAATGCTTCAAGTAATTTGTCCACCAGTCAGTCTTCCACGCAGTCCACCCACGTTACCCAAGGGAGCACTCCTATGGCTCCTCCACCTCAACCTCCTTACCCCAGTCTGCCCCCTCCCAGGAAAATTTGGAATGCGATCCGGCATACTCTCAGGAACTGTTTTCTGGACCCTTCCCAGAGTCACAAACCACTTCTCAGGTTGCTGCTGACCTCGTTCCCGATGCCCAAGTTTTCCAACTATCGCAGTCTGTGGGTGATGATGATGATGATGACAATGTTGACTTAGTGGAAGAAGTTTGTAAAGAGGTGTCGGACGATGAGGAGACACGGTTGTCAGACAGTGGTGAAGTTGTTGTTAGGGGAGGAATTCCGAGGAGGGAGCAGACTGAGGAATCGGAGGATGACGAGGTGACTGACCCAAGCTGAGTTGATATGCCGAGTGAAGACAGTGCTTCTGAGGCGGAGGCGAGTGCTGCACCAGAACAGGTTGTAAGAGGCAGTGGTGTGGCCAGAGGGAGAAGCAGGGCCAGAGCTGGTGCATCATCAGCAACTGTTTCACGTAGTGAAGCTCCCGTGGCGAGGCCTAGATGTTCGCAAGTCTGGAGGTTCTTTAAAGAAAGTGAGGATGACCGACGGACTGTGGTGTGCAACCTGTGCCACACCAGGATCAGCAGGGGTGCCACCACTACTAGCCTAACCACCACCAGCATGCGCAGGCATCTGAGTGCTAAACACCCCACTCAATGGAACCAAGGCCGTTCACCACCTCCTGCGGGTCACACCACTGCTCCTTCCCCTGTGTCACTCGCTGCCTCTGCTAGTCAACCCCCCGCGTCACTCGCTGCCTCTGCTAGTCAACCCCCTGCCCAGGACCCTGGCACAAGCGCCTCCCGCCGGAAAACCACACCTTCGCCTCCACGATCCTCCACAGTGTCCACCAATGTGTCCCAGCGCAGCGTTCAGCTGTCTTTACAGCAGACGCTGGAGCGCAAGAGGAAATACAGTTCCAACCACCCACATGCCCAAGCCCTCAACGTCCACATCTCCAATTGCTTAGCCTGGAGATGCTGCCCTATAGGCTGGTAGAGACCGAGGCCTTTCGAAATCTCATGGCGGTGGCTGCCCCTCGGTATTCCGTCCCCAGCCGCCACTATTTTTCCCGATGTGCCGTCCCAGCCCTACACCAGCACGTGTCACAGAACATCATCCGTGCCCTGACCAACGCTGTTTCTGAGAAGGTCCACCTAACCACGGACACGTGGACAAGTGCTGCCGGGCAGGGACACTATATCTCACTGACGGCACATTGGGTTAACTTGGTGGAGGCTGGGACCGAGAATGACCCTGGGGCCGCTCATGTACTGCCCACACCGAGGATTGCGGGGCCTACCTCGGTCGCGGTCTCTCAGACGTACTATGCCTCCTCCGACGACCCCTCCTCCTCCACCGAATTACCATCCGTGGGCACGGCGCCTTCAGTCGGTAGCTCTAGGCGCAGCAGCAGTGCCGTGGGTAAGCGCCAGCAGGCGGTGCTCAAACTGCTGAGCTTAGGTGACAAAAGGCACACCGCCCAAGAGCTGCTACAGGGCATCACGGCGCAGACCGATGTGTGGCTGGCACCGCTGAACCTTAAGCCAGACATGGTTGTGTGTGACAACGGGCGTAACCTGGTGGCGGCTCTGCAACTCGGCAGACTGACACATGTGCCATGCCTGGCCCACGTGTTCAATCTAATAGTTCAGCGGTTCCTCAAGACATACCCCAATCTGTCTGATTTGCTCTCCAAGGTGCGCCGCATCTGTGCGCATTTCCGCAAGTCGAGCACAGATGCTGCCACTCTCAGGGCAGCGCAGCGCCGCCTACAACTGCCCGCTCACCGACTGTTGTGCGACGTGCCCACGAGATGGAATTCCGCATTAAACATGTTATCCAGAGTTTACCAGCAGCGCAGAGCGATTGTAGACTGCCAGGTGTCAACTTCCACCAGAACTGGTAGTCAGGTCTCTCAGATTCCTCAAGTCTACAATGAGGAGTGGACGTGGATGTCTGATATCTGCCAGGTGTTGACCAACTTTGAGGAGTCAACACAGATGGTTAGCGGCGATGCCGCCATTATCAGCCTCACCATCCCGCTGCTTTGCCTGTTGAAAAAATCACTTCTCAGTATCAAGTCGGATGCTTTGCGCTTGTCACAAGAGATGGTGGAGGAAGATACGTCGCTTGATAGCCAGAGCACCCTCCGGTCTGTTTCTCAGCGTGTATCGGAGGAGGGGTATGAGGATGAGGAGGAAGAGGAGGAGAATGTCGGTGAGACAGTAGAGGGTACCAGTGCTCAGTCCTTAACTCTTGAGCGTGTATGGGCTGAAGAGGAGGACTTGGAGGAGGAGGAGGAGGAGGAAATGGAGAGTCAGGTCAGTGAGGAGAGGGAATTCTTGCGTGTTGGGACTCTGACGCACATGGCAGACTTCATGTTAGGCTGCCTATCCCGTGACCCTCGCGTTAGAAGAATTTTTTCAAACACCGATTACTGGGTGTTCACTCTCCTGGACCCACGGTACAAGCAGAACCTTTCCACTCGCATCCCTGCAGAGGAAAGGAGTATGAGAGTGAATAGGTATCAACAGGCCCTGGTGCACAAGCTGAAACAATTCTTCCCATCTGACGCCGCTAGCGGCAGAGGGCATGGTTCTGTGGGCCAAGTAGCGGGGGAGAGGAGGCGAGCAGGCAGCTTGTCCAGCACTGGCAGGGGAACGCTCTCCAAGGCCTTTGCCAGTTTTATGTCACCCCAGCAAGACACTGTCACGTGTCCCCAGTCTAGGCAGAGTAGGGGGGAGCTGTACAGAAAGATGGTGAGGGAGTACCTAGCTGACCATACCAACGTCCGGTAGCCGATCACTCTGCTCCATACAACTACTGGGTTTCAAAGCGGGACACGTGGCCTGAACTGGCGCTGTACGCCTTGGAGGTGCTGGCCTGCCCTGCCGCTAGCGTGCTGTCAGAGCGGGTATTCAGTGCAGCTGGTGGCGTCATTCACCGATAAGCGTACACGCCTGTCAACTGACAGCGCTTGACAGCTGGTTATTAAAATGAAAAAAGCCTGGATTTCACCGGAATTCAAATCTCCTCCGGGGGAAAGCAGCTAAAGATTTAAATAACTTATGTATCCGATTCCTCTTCTCTACTCCTCCTCCTACTCTCCTTCCTCTACATATCGTCTTTGCCTAACGCTACCCAAAAAACGCCATTTTTAGAGGTCAACTGGCACTCTTTTAGCACAATTTTTCAGGAGGGCCCCCTGTCAGGCCCTTTATCAAGCAATTTTTTCCAGAGGTCCACCTACAGGCCCTCCAATTCTTCAAACAATTTTTCAGGAGGGCCCCCCTACAGGCCCTCTTTCAACAATTTTTTCCGAGGTCCACCTACAGGCCATTTTTTCCAAACAACATTTTTGGTCCACCCACAGGCCCTCTATTCAAAACAATTTTTCCGGAGGTCCACCTACAGGCCCTCTTTTATTCAAAACAATTTTTCAGGTCCACCTATACAGGCCCTCAAACAATTTTTCCCTACATAGCCAGAGGTCACAAACAATTCGGGCTTCCTACAGGCCCTCTCAAAACAATTTTTCCGGAGGTCCACCTACAGGCCCTCTCTCCAATTCCAGTTCCAGTTTTTTTGCGCATAGCATACATTTTTATTTTTGGAGGTGTGAAAAATAATATGCGAATCTATATATTGCCCAACATTGGATACGGTAGCAAGTAGAAGACCAAACACATGCTGCTCACAGGGTTCCGCAAATTCCTGGTCCACGCAAATTCCTTGTCCACAATGTCAAGGAGGACGAGGTTCTGTGGATGAGCAACAAGTCTTCTGTACTGAAATCGCCGACAAAGTCTCCATCTAAGAACACACAGACCATTGTGGAGAGAGCGGCACAGCTCGCCACCAAAGTGAGGAACCCCAACGCCAGACTGCGCAGAGAAGATAACGAATAAATATCTCTGTGGTTATTTTTGCCTAAATAAAAGTTAAATAAACCCCCAAAAAATTCATTCTGTTCCTGTGCCTGATCCACCCAAGTTGAATCTGTCCCATCATGAGAAAGTCCCCCCCAAGGAGTCCCCACTGTAACTTGCTTCCCATACAACTACCTCACCCCCCGACACCTGTGTCTTGCCATTGTCCACAACCTCCTCAGACAACACTGGTAAATCACCACTGTCAGCACACGGAAACAGCAAAAGGTCTTGCGAATTGGGGCAGAGAATGTTCTGGGCTAGCACATCAGAGAAGGGGTGACTATGGGGTTCCAGGGAGTACGTGACCACATGCAATCTCCATCTAAAAAGTCATGCCACACTTGATCAATCTCATAATTTTACGACTGTACCGGTTGATGCTAAATTTTTATGTTGGGTCCTGTGTCGTCATTCTAACTCCATTCGGCTGTTTGTCACCACCCACACACGCTATCCCAGGGGGCACTCCTCTGGCTCTTCCAGCAAAACCTCCTTCCCCCAGGCCTGCCCCCCCCCCACCTACAGCCCCTCTCTCCAAACAATTTACGTCTTTGTCTATCTTTCTCTCTCTCCAAACCATTTTTCCGGATAGCTGCCATATACGGTTTTAAACTGAGTAGTATACATACCACAGTTGATCAATCTCATAATTTACGACTGTACCGGTTGATGCTAAATTTTTAAGTTGGGGTCCTGCGTCGTCATTATAAATCCATCGCGGCTGTTGTCACCACCACACACGCTAGCCCAGGGGCACTCCTCTGGCTCTTCCAGCGAAACCTCCTTCCCCCCACCTACAGGCCCTCTCTCCATACTATTTACCCGGATAGGGACGTATTAGATATTGTACTGATGTTTTTTTGTTTTCTTCTTTTAATTGCCTCCTGACCTGTGATAGGCAGAGCATGGACACGTCCCCTTAGCTGCAGTGGGAAAGACACTCCCCTGGCCAGAGCAAGCTCTTTTTCTGTTTTCCGTGTTCGAAATATCCATTAAATATAGGGTCCCAAGATAGGGGACGTATACGGTATTAAACTGAGAAGAATCGATACCATACAGGTTAAAGCAACAGTTTTCCCAAATCCATCCGGCTGTTGTCACCACCACACATGCTAGCCCAGGGGGCACTCCTCTGGCTCTTCCAGCGAAACCTCCTTCCCCCCACCTACAGGCCCTCTCTCCAAACAATTTACCCAGGTAGGGGGACGTATTAGATATTGTACTGATTCTGAATTGCCTCCTACGATAGACGGGAATCGAACCCAGATCAACTGCTTGGGATGTAGCTATGCTCACCACTATACCACCAGCAGGCACAGCAACTGATAAGAACAGATACTAAACTTGATTTCAGCTGCAGTGCCAGCATGAGCAGTGGTGTCACCTGCAGGCGGTGATGGACCTTCGTTGCACCTAGTTGGGTGCTTTCCTAACATGTGATGGGTATTTGCCTCGCCTTTCTTGGTCTGGGTGAGCACAATTGCCACCAGGCTGTTGCCTGAGAATTTGGGGTAATGGTGGGATTAGGCAGCCTCAGAGGCATCCATGCATGCTGCCCCTGCTGTTTCCTGTCCATTTCCGTGGTGTTTCCATCATTTTCTGAGGTTTCCAGGTTTTCACCCAGCCTTCCCTAGGTAGAGCCTTGGTCCCCCGCAAAAATGCTCGAGTCTCCCATTGACTTCAATGGGGTTCATTATTCGAAACGAGCACCCGAGCATCGGGAAAAGTTCGACTCGAATAACGAGCACCCGAGCATTTTAGTGCTCGCTCATCTCTATTTAATACCTTTAACTTTTTACACTGTCATGTCCCTCATTTCAACCAAAGACTTTACCTTACATTTCAAAGATAAAATTGACAAAATCTAAGAAAAAACATCAAGCAAAAACCCCCACTACCCTTCCCAACTGCTCAGTACTCTTCCTGCATAACTTAGTTTGCCACAATCACTGAAGAAAAGCTCTCCATCTTAATCCTCAAATCACGTCACCTCCTGTGCCCTTCACCCAATCGGATCCCACCACATCACTAAAGCCATCCCTGCCCTGGCCAACTTT
The DNA here is from genome assembly GCA_900303285.1 of Rhinella marina. NCBI lineage: Eukaryota > Metazoa > Chordata > Amphibia > Anura > Bufonidae > Rhinella > Rhinella marina. The sequence continues at coordinate 57,018 of ONZH01024101.1, forward strand.
TTTAACCTACGGTATCACTAACTCCTGGTGTCTTCCCTTCCTCCTTTAAAGAGGCTCTGTCACTAGGTTGTAACCTATGTATTTAAATACATAGGTTACAAGGCCTAGTGACAACTTTTAAAATCATACCTTTCATGCAGAGTTCTGCGCAGCGGTCGCGTTGAAATTTAAACTTTAAAAAGTATGCAAATGAGCCATCGGAGCACCTGGGGGCGGCCTCTTTCCTCTGGAGCGCCACTTCTTCACCGCCCCCCCCCGGGCCCGAGGCACGTCCCCTGTCTCTAATCACGCCCCTTTCTGTATTTGATAGACAGCGCTAGACTGGTAAGTCTAGCGCTGAACTCTCGCGCATGCGCCCTAAAATTTTCCCGGCGCATGCGCAATAGTGCTTGCAGTGTCTACACTGCAAGCGCTGTCTTCTATTCTGCGCACGCGCCGTCACTTCACTAGTCCCGGGAGTGACGGCGCGTACGCAGAAGAGAAGACAGCGCTTGCAGTGTAAGACACTGCAAGCGCTACTGCGCATGCGCCCGGGAATATTTTAGGGCGCATGCGCGAGAGTTCAGCGCTAGACTTACCAGTCTAGCGCTGTCTATCAAATACAGAAAGGGGCGTGATTAGAGACAGGGGACGTGCCTCGGGCCCGGGGGGGGGGCGGTGAAGGAGCGGTGCTCCAGAGGAAAGAGGCCACCCCCCGGTGCTCCGATGGCTCATTTGCATACTTTTTAAAGTTTAAATTTCTACGCGACCGCTGCGCAGAACTCTGCATGAAAGGTATGATTTTAAAAGTTGTCACTAGGCCTTGTAACCTATGTATTTAAATACATAGGTTACAACCTAGTGACAGAGCCTCTTTAAACATGCAAACATAATGCCCATACTCATGAAGCCTTTCTTAGACAGATCCTCATTGTCCAACTATCTCCCCATCTCACTACTCCCATTTTCATCTAAACTTCTAGAACAGGGATCAGCAACCTTCAGCATTCCAGCTGCTGTAAAACTACAACTCCCAGCATACAAACCTAATTGGCTGTTCTTGTAACTCCCACCGAAGGAAGATTCTGGGAGTTGTAGCTTCAGAAGAGCTGTAGTGCCGGAGGTTGCTGATCCCTGTCCTAGAACAACATGTCAATCTTGAACCGTCTTCCCACCTCTCATCCAAATCACTTGTTGATCCATTACAAACCCTCTCTTCGCTTGGCATCAAAGGCATGGCCCTCTCCTGGATCCTCTTAACATCTCTTCATCACACCCTCTCTCTGTTGGTGTCCATCGAGGCTCTGTCCCCGTCCCCTACCTTTCTCAATTCATACATTTGGCCTGGGATAGCTCATAAAATCTCCTGGCTCCCACTACCACCTCTGTGCTGATGACACTCAAATCTACTTCTCTGTCCCAGATATCACTTCCCTGTTATCCAGAATCCCAACATGCCTGTCAGCTGTATTTTCATTCTTCTCTTTGAGCTTCTTAAAACTCAACACGGAAAAAACTGAATTAATCATCTTTCCACCATATAACTTAGACCCCCTGACTGACCTATTTACTACAGTTAACAACACCACACTTTCTCCTGTCTCACAGATCTGCTGCCCTGGGCTAACATTTGATTCTGCCATGTCCTTTAAGCCACACATTCCAACCCTTACCTCTACCTTCCACTTTCAACTCAAGAACATCTCTCGTATTTGCCCTTTCCTCACCCCAGAGTCAACTAAGAAGATGCATGTGCATGCCCTTGTCATCTTCCAGGACTGCTGCAAAATTCTCCTCTGTGGCCTCCTATCTAGCACTCTCACACCCCTCCAATCTATGCTCAACTCTGCTGCCTGGTTAATGCACCTCTCCGCTGGTTTCTGCTCTGCCTCTCCCCTCTGCCAAACACTTTACTGGCTCCCTGTTGCCCAGTGAATTCAGTTTAAATTACTAACAACTAAATATAAGGTCATTCACAATCTGTCCCCCCTGACATCTCAGAACTACATTCCAGATACCATGCATTCTCACTGTTCTTCACAGAACCTCTTCTTTTTTCTTTTTCTGTCTTTTCTTCAGACAATCTTCTACAGGATTTCTCACATGCCTCTCCCCTACTCTTGAACTTGCTCCCCCAGCACATGAGGCTGTCCCTAAACATCCAAACCTTCAAAACCAATGTGAAAACTCATCTCTTCTGGAAAGGCTACTGCCTGCAATGAGAATGTGGCCTCCACACAGCCAGATGAGCAGCTTTTACCCTCACCTACTGGGTCCTTCCCACTTCCCTTGTATATTGTAAGCTCTTGCGGGCAGGGTCCTCTCCCCCACTGTAGCAGTCTGTTAATAGTTTCATGTACATCGTATTTGTATTTTTTAATATTAAATATGTGTAATTCTCTTGATGTACAGCTCCATGGAATTAATGGCACTTTCAAATAAATAATAATAATAGTAATCCCAAGTACGGGACAGGCACACAGTGGAAGATGCTAAATGGATCTTCAACCAGAAATTTTATAATTTTCTCCAATGAAGCTTAAACCTTTATAGTTAGCAGTCTCTCAGTGAGGCCTGAGGGCACATTGCTTAAAACATGCATTAAACTACAGGGCATAATTGGGGCTGGATGCTCTTGGTCCCTCATGGTGCTCCTCATCTCCCCTGCTGCTGACCAGTAGGCGTCCTGGCACTTGTTCCTGTCACTAAAACTCAGAAGAAAAATTTACTCTGTCACTCTCTTTACTTGGACCTCTCCCCAGAAGCTTTGGCTCAGAAAACGGCAAAGCCAACAAAAACCTTTGGAACAGAGACAATCCCTTTTAAAAGCTCTCTCAATGTCCAAGTTCCCTTAATTAGACCTGCAGTGATGTAGAGGCCATTGCATTGTGTGAACAGATAGCTGCAGCTAGTCTATCACAGATGGTATTTAGTATTGTTTCAAAAATGGTCTTAAAATAGATCTGATATGATCAGATATGACATTACACTTGACTACGGAGATCATTTTGTAACCAGTGTCACGTTTACTGTGAAGCCATGATTTATGAAAGTGCACAGATGGTGGTATTACAGCATTACTCAGTGAGGGCTCCTTATCTGTAGGCCTGGCGCCCATTCATGTCATCTTGTGTTTATTGCTATCATGAAGCTTTCTGTACATGGTTGGTGAGGTAAAATGAAAGGAAATTTACATCTAGATATCTAAAACAAGTCATTACATTGACCTATATGTCTTTACTACTGGCAGAAGTATTGTTGTGGACATTCATTTATATAGTCTGACCCGAGGGCTTACAATCTTAAAATACACAAAATTTATGAAGCATAAAGTGATGTTTGTGAGCCATATAAATTGTATATGTATGGGTTTTTGCATATGTACTTGAACATTATAAATTGCTGTTATTATTCTTATCTGTATTATTACTATGTTTTCTATCCTATTATTTTGACTTGAAAAGGAGAAATCTCTTATTTTCATTTCTCAAGCAATAGTGATTTGTGACTTTTATAACAGCCAACACTAGCTTATTGTATAAGGGCATAGTAATGCAAATCATACAAAACAGATAATATCACATACAGAATTTGAAAAAAAATCATATTTAAGATCTAACAAACAAATCAGTCAACGGAATATCACCTCTACTACTCCTAGTGGAGGAACAACTTACAGTGAAGCCATAAGCATAAATACATCATGCTATCTTTGTCATTATCACAAACTACCACTATTCCATTTTGGCTTTTCCACTGCAACCTGAAACATAGGAGGCCATTTACTATGACCCCCTACACCAGAAGCTATTTTTAAAAAGTCACAAACCCCGACTTAGGCACAAGTGGTGTTTCTATTCTATCCTTAACACTTTCTGAAACGGGAGAGTGGTGGGGGCATGGTGTCAGTGGGGAGCATTGTCCATCATTTACACTGGTTTGCTGGTATAGATTAATTGAAATCTATTTGAGCTACCAGCTGGAATAGATTCCAACTGTATATAGTGTAATTGTCTCCCACATAGCAGTGTATGAATTTTGGCAAGAATGCGAGTTATGCACCCCCTTCCTCTTTAGCTTGCTAAAGTCTCTCTCAATAGAATCTATGGCAGGCAATAGTACTTTAAAACATAAAAAAATGCAACTCTGCGAACACAAACAATAAAATGAGTACATACAATACTTCCATACTCACTATCTACACGATACTAGCGCTACGTTGTAAATGTGAAATTCTTGGCAAATAATTTTGTACAAAAATTATCTGTGCCCGTCTGCCCTACATCAAGGCGATCTCTTCAAGACGAGCATCTAACACTAAACGCCATAGTCACTAAGTGCCATAGCAGCCTCCATTAACTATAGAGGATGCAGGCTCCACATGCATGCTAAGCCGACATTATATTGTACCTCTTATGGTGCCAAAATGGCCTCCACTGATTTCAGGGAATGCAGGCTCCACATGCATGCCGAGCCCAGTCAATAGTACTTTGGCAGTAATGGCTGTAATGTACACAGGTCTTTAGCATCTCGTCTGGCCAGGTTATGTGTGACAAGTGTCTTAACTGTGTAATCACAAGCAATAAAATCTGGTTAGCTGTAGTCACAAGTTACCTTGCTGACTACTATGCTTGGCCACGAGATTCTAAGTTCCTTCTTTCTCTCTTTCTTGCTGAAGCAGAAATAGTAACATCCACAGAGATCAATAAGTCTCTGGAACTTGAGGCCCAAGGAGAAGGAGCACATGGACTTTGAATTCGGACTATACACTCCACAATGGTTAGTGGTGGGCCCAGCCAACAACTAACCTCTTACAGGGGCAGAGCCAATTTTTTTTAACCCTGGGTTTGCCATCCATGCACACTATATTGGGTGTAATACATAAGAATAAACAACATAACATTACATAACATGTGCATATAACCCCTGTAATGGGGAAATTTTATTAATGTGATTGAGCCTATAGGTCATCATAAAAGGTGACAAAATTCTGGCACACAACGTATCATCAAGTTTTGCACCTATTTATGAAGCAAGTGTGTCCAAATGAATAATCCACTGTGCCTACTCACTGTTTCGGTACTCTAGCTTGACAGTAGGCATGGCTTAGAAGAAAGGGGTGCAGCTTAAGATGCAACAATGTACACCAAAATTATGACACAGATTTTTGGCATGAAGTAACAAAACAATAGTGTAGTGTTAAGGTGCAATTACACCTGCCAAGGAGCAGCAGATTGTTAGGGAGGAAGCGCTCCTTCCCGACAGTCGGCTACTGCTTAAGAGGAGGCGAAGCGCTGTATTTACATGAAGTGATCCACAGTATGAGGACCAGCAGTCACTATTGTGATTGCTTGTCCTCATACAGCTGCATTGTTTCATTGCAGAAGATCACTGTTTAGACAACAAGATCTGCTGCCCAGAAACAATAATTTAGTTGCCTGCACGAACAACTAAATCTGCCAGATTATTACACTAGTTCCCTTGCCTTGTGATAACTTTTATACATCTGTAAGTGTTATACTTACAAAATAGGATTAGTAACTCTGTCTCAATTGTCCCTACAGTGAAAGTGATTCATATCTTCATGGATTGTTAACCAACATTCAGAAATTTTAGAAACCATCTGTTGTTTACCTGTCCTAAATCTGAATTTGTGCAGTGCTGGTAGATGTTTCTAGCACCTGCCTCAAATAATCTGCTCATTAAAACTTGACTTCTGACCCTGGATGTCCTTTCTAAACATTTTCTCAATATCTTTTTTTTTCCTACCTCTGCTCATTAAAATTTTAAGGTATGGTCTATGGTGTCTATATCTGACTGGACTGATTCAAGCGGGGACTACATGGGCAAAACTGTAAGAGTAATTCCAGGACTGTACAATAATATGTCATGTTCAGCCATGCAATTTCATTATGTAGAGTCGTTTAGGATGAAGATTGTTTTAGCCTTATAATGTATACCAGAGTTTACTTTATAACACTAATATTTTTTCTCATGCACTCCGTATAAGCCATGTTTTCAGCAAAACAACTTTCAGCCATTTAAAGGGAACCTGTCACCTCCTTTTCTGAAAATGAGCTGTTAACAGTACCTTAAAGTAGAGCCGAGTGTGATCCTAATGATGTTGTTGAAACTGAGAACTGCCGGATGAAAACGGTGAAAACTGAACTTTTAATCTTGCTGCACGGGCTTTCCGGTGTGGGCTTGAAGTCAAGGGGGCAGCGGCCTCCTTGCTTCAAGTCAAGAAAGCCACTCCCCACTTGCGCTTGACTGACAGCCCGGGTGCCGGGGATCGCAGAAATCTCGCGCATGCGCGTTGCGCGACTGAGTACTGCGCGATCCCGGCACCCGGCTCTTCATGTTGCCGGCGCTTCAGTACTCAAGCTCCCAAGCGCGCTCGCATAGTAAGGCGGCGCATGCGCACTGAGTACTGAAGCGCCGGCAACATGAAGAGCCGGGTGCCGGGATCGCGCAGTACTCAGTCGCGCAACGCGCATGCGAGAGATTTCTGCGATCCCCGGCACCCGGGCTGTCAGTCAAGCGCAAGTGGGGAGTGGCTTTCTTGACTTGAAGCAAGGAGGCCGCTGCCCCCTTGACTTCAAGCCCACACCGGAAAGCCCGTGCAGCAAGATTAAAAGTTCAGTTTTCACCGTTTTCATCCGGCAGTTCTCAGTTTCAACAACATCATTAGGATCACACTCGGCTCTACTTTAAGGTACTGTTAACAGCTCATTTTCAGAAAAGGAGGTGACAGGTTCCCTTTAATTAATAATTTTATGCTACCAGAGGCAATAAAGTTACTTTCTCAGCATTTAATCCTATTGACAGAAGATATAGAAATCTATTGATTCTAATTTTCTAACTATCATTTATTTACATATCACTTCACTGTTGGAAATAGAATATAATCTTTAACTTGTGAGAATAGCATGTAGTGAGTTACCAAACTGGATTCATGCCATCACGGTGATGCTGTCCAGTTGCCAAAAAGAAGACATGTTCTCAGAAGAAGTCAATCTTGCCACAATTGCGCCATCTCCAGAATGACTTGTTCACATAGCAGTGTTGGACTGGGCTGTCTAGGACCCACCAGTAAAATTTATTTTTGGGGCCCACCATACGGATGCATCCAAACATTACCTACTCATACAGCAGCAAGACACATTAATGTGTCTATAACAATAAAGTGAGGAGTTTCTTAAATTTTCTGGAGTAAGTCTACTGTGTCATGTGCCACTTGTGCATGGGGTGGAAGACAAGGAACCACCTTGCTCAGGGGCCCACTGGGGGATTTACCTGTACCCTTGTGGGTCAGTCCAAGCCTGTCACATAGGCTGTAATTGCAAGATTAGGCAAATCTTGCCAGAACATGTCTTCTTCCTGGCTGTGAAGCAGTCTTTGGCAATTGGACAGCATCACAGCGAGGGAAAAGACATTTGCCCATTGAAGTGGGATAAGGTCTTCTCACTGTACCTTTACTGCACATTTACATATTGGGTGTGAAAATGGAACAGGGGCCATAGCAGGAGAATGGAGGGGCCAGTTATAAAAAAACAACACTTGAATCCAGGGAGCAACATTAAAAACCAGAGGTATTAGATCATTTTTGAAAAGTAATGACAAGTCCTCCTTAAATACAGGGCCTGCTCTTATGGAGGAGGCAAGTAAAATAAGACAGAAGGCAGACAAACACAAGCAATCAGGACCAACAGAAATAGGTGAGGCCAGCAATACAGGACAACAGAACAAAATGCTGCCTCAGCAGAACCAAATACACAGTGCAGCACAGAATACTGCAATCTGCACTACATTATTCAACTGTGACACCTTCCCAAGAACGGTGATACAGATGGCCAAGGGCATAAGTTACTGATGCTCCTACATTAAATAATGCTGAGAACATCAGATTGTTATGTACCTGGCTGGGAGCTATGAGGAGACTTGGGTGGCATCAGCCCACCGGGAAATTTCCCTGTAGGGCATATGGCCAGCCCGCCGAGAAATTTCCCTGTAGGGCATATGGCCAGCCCGCCCCTGAAGACTGCCATACAACAACAACAAAAAAATCTGAATCTTGGGCATGTTTAAAAAAATAAACACCTTTTACCTTCCATTCAAAATTTGTGACATTTAACTAGTTAAAGACCAGGCCATTTACCACCTTCCTGACCAGGAGCATTTGTGTCTTTGAAAATCATAACTTTTATTTTCCAATTGGTTATGTAAATGATTTTGTGCCTTTTGTTGGGAGACACATGGGGCTTTATTTTTGTCATTTTTATTTTAGTATTTTATTTGTTTTTATTTTTTATAACCAGTTTTTCACTTTTTTTAATTAATATCACAACTTGCACCTCAAATATATTTTGTAGTTATGTCCCCTTTAATTAACAATTGTTTTGATATATGAGATGCATGCTTTTAACTTGTATATTTATTTTTTTGTTCTTTTTTTACTTTTTTATTTTACAGTTTGTGCTCCCATAAGATCATACAAGACCTGTGCGGGACATTTAACATGACATTTTTTTTAAATTATTACTGATTTCTCCTGTAACTCGGACTGACATAGTAGCCTCAGTTACATGGGGAATAAGCCCCCAGAGACATTGTAAAAGACTGTTCAACCTCACTGCAGAGTTGATCTGGGTCTGCTAAGACCCAGCAGCTCACACAGACTTCCTACCCCAAGCAATCACATGGCTGCTGAGGCCAGAGCAGGACATGGCATTGCCAGTTCCTGATATTTACACACAGAATTCATTGAATGCTGTATATACAGCGGTAGGAAGGGCATGGATGGCAAAAAATCAACCCTGCCTTCTCTGTGGAGAACCTGGCTCTAATGGCCAGGACATATATAGTCAATGGGCAGCACGGTGGCTCAGTGGTTTGCCTTGCACTGCTGAGGTCCTAGGTTGGAATCTGACCAAGGACAACAACTGCTGGAAGTTTGTATATTCTCCCCATGTTTTCCTGGGTTTCTCTGGGTACTCTGGTTTCCTCCTACACTCCAAAGACATACTGATAGGGACCTTAGATTGGGAGCCCCATTGGGGACATCTTGATGCTAATGTCTGTAAAGCTCTACAAATTATAGTAGCTCTATATAAATGTATGTAAAATAGATGAAAAATAAAATGGGCGGTCAGCAAGCGATTAATAAACTGTAATGTTCTACTGAAGGTCCTACAGACCGCTAGTACATCTCAAGCAAACAAACACAAGGCAAGCAATCAGACAGACAAGGATCAACACAAAATCATTATTGCAGAGAACAGATATGGCTATAAACTGGATCAGCAGGTAAGGGACCAGTGACAGGAAATGTCACTGGACCAAGTGCATCGGTTTTACTTGGGGCTGAGCCAAGAGGTCAGAGACTCAGTGAGCCCCATTCTTCACAGACCTCCAGATGGTGTGAATGAATTTAGCCAAGGCTTACTGGTCACATCTCCAGGATGGTCCCGTGCACTTGACCACTTACCTGCAGAGACTGCTGGTGCAAGCCCCAGTAATCCACTCAAACAAGGACTGGAACCCAGGCACACATACTGGGACTCGAACAAACCACACAGAACACAGTACAGACAAAATAAAAGGGAACCAGCACACAATACATATAAGACAGAGATGTCCTCCCTCCGGAGAAACCAGAAGCCCTCTCACCAAAGGCAGATAGGACTAGCAGATGCCTGTTCCCCATGCAGAGTTAGCCCATGGGCAAACAGATAGAGCTGCACACAAGACAGGCAAAAGCCTGAACCACATGTGGGACTACACATGGCGGTCACAGACAAGACACGGAACAGACAAGCAGATACCTGGACCCCATGCAGAAAGACACATGGCGGTCACAGGACGAGCTGCACAGACAGGCAGGAGAACATAAAAGTACACACACAGGCTGCCATTACTACACGTCACCCCTGGCAATTAGCTTATACAGAATCCACCGCAGAGCACAAATGGAAACCCGTGTCACAGTGACTACACTATGACAGAAACTCATAACAAATTATTCATAAATATGCCAGAAAATAAAAATGACAGAGCAGAGGCAAAATATTTTGGTGCAAAATATAACTATTACTAAATTTTCCCCAATATTCCATGTGTGGTTTGAGTAGTTAGTGTTTTTGTATAGAAGCAACACTATGCGCTTGTCATTCTTATCCTACACCACCAGTCTCCATTCCAATTATCTCTTATTTTTCTTCAGTGCTATTATATTTACATTATATGTGATTTGAAATGAATAAATGATTTTTCATTCTAATATGATTATGGTACATGTGCATATAACACACATGTACATAGAATACTGCATTATTCTAGCATGGATGGAATAAAAGATATTCTTTTTATATGACCTTGGGCAAGTCCTCCAATCTCCTGGACCCATAGGTTTCAAATTAAATGCTAAGCTCAGTGCAGTGAATCATTGTTTCTGGGAACAGGAATACACAAATAGCATTTGCTTTGCTTTGGAATATTATGGTAATATGAAAAGACAGAACTCAGCTAATAGCACATAGCATTTCTTGCATACAGACTGAAACTAGCAGCAAGGACTGTCAGAGACATAGGTAGACTAGCAGTAAATTCACATGAATTCACAGACATTTAGCATTAACATTATGAAATAATTAAAAAAGCTAATTTACAAATGGCTACATCTGCAGGTGTGCCATACATTGCTATTATCATAATTGCACCTATGTGCTTTAGGAAATAATTATGGGGGTCATTTATTATACTGAACTATGTCTAAATTAGGTGTATTTCAGGTGCAGATAGTGGTGCCATGGTTAGTTGCGCGACTATCTGTGACTGGGGGCCTGGTGTGCGTGGGGAAGGGGACAGGCCAGCAGGCCTGTCTCATCCAGCATTTTCTATGCCTGTTTTAGTCATATAAAAGGGTCTAAATGGAAGACAGCTAGGAAGCTGTCTTACATTTAGAAATGGTGTTGGATGCGCAGAAGTTATGGAGAGGCCTGCACCAGGGGCTAAAACACAGGTCTTAATAAATGTGCCCCTATGTGGCTAAAGTACAACTTCATCATACACCTTCATTACATCCTCTCCAATAACACTGAGCGAATCAAAGTCCACAAAGTGGACTTCTATCCGAATTTCAGGATGAATTTGATTCGCTGCAAAGCTGAATTCCCTTGTGCTTTGTGGTAGCTAATCGAGTTAACCTGAAGTAGTGAAAAAAAACAAATCATACTTACCAGACCCATTTGCTTGCGACGGCCGTTTGTAATAGGGATGAGCGAACTTTTGAAAATTTCGGTTCACTTCGGCAAACTTTCGTGAAGTTCGGATTTGTACGAACCGAACCTAAAACGAACCTTGCTATAACGGCTGAATAATTGCTGCTACAATAATGGGAGTCTGATAGGGTATAGTTTCGTTTACTTGCAGTTGCTATTACAATGAAAAAAGTGGAAAAAATCCAAGTGACTTCAACAACGGCGACGCAAAATATATGCATATTTGAGAATTTACACTAATGCGTACGCTAATGCGAACATTCCCGCACAAATAACGAACATACAGTCTAGCATTGTCAAAGGTACGCTACTTAACTGAATGAATATGTACGCATTAGCGTACGCATACACTGCGTCTGCGAACATTCCTACTCAAGTAACGAACATACAGTCTAGCGTTGTCAAAGGTACGCTACTTAACTGAATATGTACGCATTAGTGTACTCATACACTGCGTCTGCGAACATTCCTACTCAAGTAACGAACATACAGTGTAGCGTTGTCAATTGTACGCTACTTAATAATGTACACTAATGTGTATGAATTCATAAAATGCGTGTACACATTAGTGAACATTCTAAAATATGCGTATATTTAGGGTATGGCATATGGCATATTCCATACCCTAAATATACGCATATTTGAGAATGTTCGCTAATGTGTACGCATTTTATGAATTCATACGCATTAGCGTACATTCTCAAATATGCGTATATTTTGAGTCGCCGTTATTTTAACCAGATTCGTTACGAACTTTCTCAAAATTCGGTTCGCTCATCCCTAGTTTGTAACCATCTTGATTGAAGATCTCACACAAAATCCCATGCGTGGTGACGTCAGCATGCCAACTGGCGTTATGACGTCATCTCGGCCCGTGTAAGATTTAACGCTAGATCTTCAAGCAAGATGGCTGTGGCCGCCTGTCACAAGCGAATGGATCAGGCAAGTATGATTTTTTTAATTTTACACCGTGTTATGTATATCAGCTGCCGTGATCATGTATGAACGTGGCATCTGAGGGGTAAAATAATAGGGAGCGACGCAATCTCCCCTCTCTGTCACCACACCCATTACTTACAAAGAAATGTGCTTTGTGATTAAGTAATTTGTCGCAGAGCAAATTTTTTTTGTAAAATTTGTCGAAGCAGCCAACTTGAATTTTCCAATACTTCGCTCATCTCTACTCTCCAACATTAGCTTTTTTTGTGTATACTTTCCTCCATTTTAAAATTGCAATAAAATGTCATTAAAAAACAGTCGATCAGCCGGGGTGCCAGTTGTGGGATCCCCACTGATCTGATATTGATGACTTATCCTGAGGCTAGACCATCAATATTTAAGCGCCAGAAAACCTCTTTAAACTCATTTACTCCAGATTGTCCTAATGAAAATGACTGACTAAGTAACTAAGTTACTGTGACATTTTCAACATTAGTGTATGCTGTGTTGAGGTATGCCGCACATTCCACACTGCCATAGTGTTGCACTGCCCCGGCGACAAACAGATTAGTTAATATGTCCCAACTTGAGGGCTAGATGCACTGGTTACACTGCTGACTTGTACATAAAAATCTACTAAATTCCTTACTGCATAATAACTCATAGCAAATAAGCAGATTAATTCAATGCTGTTGTGCAATCACTGTGATCAATGAAAGAAAATATGCAACCTGATAAATATAAATAGTAGTGCAGGAATTTTAGATTTACATTCATTAATGAGATCTCTACACTTTTTGCTGTATATCTGCAAAATTTCAACCTTTGAACTGTACAGTAGCAAAAAAAGAGAGAGGTTCTTAATACTCTGGCATCAATCTTTTCTTTTTCTAATTAAAATTTATGCATTCTTACAAATCGGCAATTTATAAAAATCAGATATTGCACTTATGTGAAGTGCTTGCATTTCTACATACAGGTCAAGCAGCAGATAATTATTTCCGCTGTTAAAAGTCAGTAGGCTTTTTACCAAAGTGTGATAGCCATTAGTAATCATTACCAGAGTGTGTTGTCACATTAATCCCTATCACTAAGATCTAGTGACAATGAATAACTCATTGGGATTATATAATGTAATGAACATGTATAAGCATTGAATCCTCGCACAAGAGGGGAAAATAAAGCAATGAATTTTCTTGTAGAGTCTTTTGGCAAATTTGTGCTATGCATTAAATAGTTATGTTTTCTAACTAAACTTATAAAATCTCAATAACATAGTAACATAGTAACATAGTTTATAAGGCCGAAAAAAGACATCTGTCCATCCAGTTCGACCTGTTTTCCTACAAGTTGATCCAGAGGAAGGCAAAAAACCCCTGTGAGGTAGAAGCCAATTTTCCTCACTTTAGGGGAAAAAATTCCTTCCCGACTCCAATCAGGCAATCAGAATTACTCCCTGGATCAACAACAACCCATATCTAGTAACTATAACCTGTAATATTATTACCCTCCAGAAATACATCCAGGCCCCTCTTGAACTCTTTTACTGAACTTACCATCACCACCTCCTCGGGCAGAGAGTTCCATAGTCTCACTGCTCTTACCGTAAAGAATCCTCTTCTATTTTTGTGAACAAACCTTCTTTCCTCCAGGCGCAGAGGATGTCCCCTCGTCATGGTTACTGTTCTTGGGATAAAGAGATCATGGGAGAGAACTCTGTACTGACCCTTGATATATTTATACATAGTTATTAGATCTCCCCTCAGTCGTCTTTTTTCTAAAGTGAATAACCCTAATTTTGATAATCTTTCTGGGTACTGTAGTCCACCCATTCCAGCTATGACTTTAGTTGCCCTCCTCTGAACCCTCTCCAGCTCTGCTCTGTCTGCCTTGTTCACAGGAGCCCAGAACTGTACACAGTACTCCATGTGTGGTCTGACTAGTGATTTGTAAAGTGTCAGGACTATGTTCTCATCACGGGCATCTATGCCCCTTTTGATGCAACCCATTATCTTATTGGCCTTGGCAGCAGCTGTCTGACACTGGTTTCTGCAGCTTAGTTTGCTGTTCACTAAAATTCCTAGGTCCTTTTCCATGTCAGAGTTACCCAATGTTTTACCATTTCGTATGTACTGGTGACTTGCATTATTCCTTCCCATATGCATAACCTTACATTTGTCAGTGTTAAACCTCATCTGCCACTTCTCTGCCCAAGCCTCCAGTCTATCCAGATCCATCTGTAGCAGTGTACTGTCCTCTTCTGTGTTAATTACTTTACACAGTTTAGTGTCATCTGCAAAAATTGATATTTTACTGTGCAAGCCTTCTACAAGATCATTAATAAATATATTGAAGAGAATAGGGCCCAATACTGACCCCTGTGGTACCCCACTAGTTACAGTGACCCAATCTGAGTATGTACCATTAATAACCACCCTCTGTTTTCTATCACTGAGCCATTTACTTACCCACATACAGACATTTTCTCCAAGGCCAAGCATTCTCATTTTATATTCTAACCTTTTATGTGGTACCGTGTCAAATGCTTTGGAGAAGTCCAGATATACGATATCCATTGATTCCCCGCGGTCAAGTCTAGAACTTACCTCCTCATAGAAACTGATTATATTGGTTTGACACGACCGATCCCTCATGAAGCCATGCTGATATGGAGTTATTTGCTTATTTTCATTGAGGTACTCCAAGATAGCATCTCTTAGAAAACCTTCAAACAGTTTACCCACTACAGATGTTAAACTTACCGGCCTATAGTTCCCGGGCTCTGTTTTTGGACCCTTTTTGAATATTGGCACCACATTTGCTATGCGCCAATCCTGTGGAACACTCCCTGTCAGTATAGAGTCCTTAAATATCAAGTATAAGGGTCTGGCAATGACATTACTTAATTCTCTTAGGATACGTGGGTGTATGCCATCCGGTCCTGGCGATTTGTCTATTTTAATCTTTTTAAGACGCCCCAGTACTTCTTCCTGGGTCAGACAGGACACTTTTAAAGGGGAATTCACTTTTATATTCTGCATTTCATCTGACAGTTTATTTTCCTCAGTGAATACAGTGGAGAAAAAAATATTTAAGAGTTTTGCTTTCTCCTCATCGCTCTCTGCTACTCCCCCCTCACCACTCTGTAAGGGGCCGACACCTTCAGATTTATACTTTTTAGTATTTATATAATTGAAGAACATTTTAGGGTTAGTTTTACTCTCTTTAGCAATTAGTCTTTCAGTCTCTAGTTTAGCTGCTTTTATTTGTCTTTTACAAATTCTATTTTTTTTCCTTATAGTTTTTCAATGCTTCCTTGCTCCCCTCCTGTTTTAGTGATTTAAATGCTTTCTTTTTGTCATTTATTGCTTTTTTTACAGTTCTATTTATCCACATTGGTTTTTTCTTGTTTCTTATCATTTTATTCCTATACGGTATGTACCTCTCACAATTAGATATTAGGATGCTTTTAAAAATATCCCATTTTGTGGCTGTATTTTTATTTTTGAGGATTTTGTCCCAGTTAGTTAGACCTATGGCCTCTCTTAGATGGCTAAATTTTGCATTTTTGAAGTTTGGTATTTTTGTTCCTCCCTGAAGAAATGCTTTTTTTAATGACAATTTAAAGGTTATTATTTTATGGTCACTGTTACCCAGGTGTCCCCCAACCTGCACATCTGTTGTTCTGTCAGGTCTATTGGTTAATACTAAGTCCAGTATGGCCGTCCCTCTAGTCGGGTCCTGAACCAGTTGGGAAAGGTAATTGTCTTTGGTTATTGCCAAGAACCTGTTTCCTTTATGAGATATACAGGTTTCAGTTTCCCAGTCTATATCTGGGTAGTTGAAGTCCCCCATAATAACAACCTCATTCTGATTTGCCGCTTCGTCTATTTCATTTAGAAATTGATTTTCTGTGGCCTCTGATATATTAGGTGGTTTATAATAAACTCCTATTAGTATTTTATTATTGTTTTTGGCTCCATTTATTTCTACCCACAGTGACTCCACATCTTCATGTCCCTCACTTATATCTTCCCGGATTGTGGGCTTTAGACAGGACTTTATATAAAGGCAGACCCCTCCCCCTCGCCGGTTTTGACGATCCTTTCTAAAAAGATTGTAACCCTGTACATTAACTGCCCAGTCATAGGTATCATCCAGCCATGTCTCAGTTATTCCCACTATGTCACAGTCCTCCTCACACATCACTAATTCCAGTTCGCCAATTTTATTAGTCAGGCTTCTGGCATTAGTGTACATACACTTAAGAGGTCTTTGTATATTTTTTACCCCGTTTGTCAATTTACTATTACTTATGAAATGAATATCCGGGGTTCTTGGGTTACTTTGGTTGTTGTTTTGCACAGTCTTCTCCCTACATTCCTTACTAACCCCAGCCCCCACTAACCCCCCACTTTTCCTTCCTATGACCCACTCTCTATCTACACTACCTACACTACCTACCCCCTTATTAGTATGGGCACCCACCCTCCCCCAGATCCTAGTTTAAAAGCTCCTCCAGCCGTCTAACCATTTTTTCCCCCAGGGCAGTTGCACCCTCCCCATTAAGGTGCAGCCCGTCCCTACTGTAGAGTCTGTAGCCGACAGAGAAGTCGGCCCAGTTCTCCATGAACCCAAACCCTTCCTTCCTGCACCAGCCTCTGAGCCACTTATTTAACTCCCTAATCCCCCGTTGTCTCTCTAGTGACGCTCGTGGCACTGGTAGTATTTCTGAAAACACTACCTTGGAGGTCCTGGACTTTAGCTTCTCACCTAGTTCCCTAAAATCATTTTTAAGGACCTTCCATCTCCCCCTGACTTTGTCATTGGTGCCAACATGTACCATGACCGCCGGGTCTTCCCCAGCCCCACCCAGCAATCTGTCAATCCGGTCCGCAATATGCCGAACCCGAGCACCCGGGAGACAACACACTGTTCGGCATTCACGGTCTCGGCGACAGATGACCCTGTCTGTCCGCCTAATAATAGATAACTCT
The DNA here is from genome assembly GCA_900303285.1 of Rhinella marina. Classification (NCBI taxonomy): domain Eukaryota; kingdom Metazoa; phylum Chordata; class Amphibia; order Anura; family Bufonidae; genus Rhinella; species Rhinella marina. Next base: position 74,212 of record ONZH01024101.1, read on the forward strand.
TACAATATTCCTGTAAAATGTGACTAGTAAATGTATATATGAACTATATTATAAAAGAAATCACCTTGCTATATACAGAAATGTGCACTGTAAAATGCTTTCATATAAAAAATCCATATAGAATATGGTATGATATAGCTTTTTTCTTAAATTTCACACATTTTGCTTCTCCATATTAATACATTGTTGTAAAACATACTGATAACGTGGTTTATACAAAGGCCAAAAGATCAAGTTTTCTAGTACTGCTTCATTATAGCCACATTTATGAGATTAAAACGGAAAGTGCTTATTTTTTTTATTTTCTGCCCTTCCTCTTCTGCAAAAAAAATATATATGTGAGTGAAAGGGAGGGAAGAAGACCCCCTGAGTGAGAGGGTAATAGAGTGCTAAAAATTCTGACAAGAAGTGGCCATCAGTCAGTAATTTCCTGGTCTCAAATGTCTGTTCCAGTGTTTGCAGGGTTAACACAAACCCTTAACTGAAATTTCTTAACTCATCGTGTTATCTTGATGTAAAAGCCATTGAAAAGCAATGGAAGGTGTTTGCTTAACACATTTAGTTTAGATAACACGTCTCAGCAAGCGTGTGCGTTAACTCTACTACATCCGTATGCAAACACTGGGAGAACATACAATCTCCATGCAGATTTGAACCTAGGACCCCAGCACTGCAAGGTACCAGAGATAGATGGCTTCTATGAAAATCTTTGTGAAAAGAACACTGGTGTAAGATGCACCAAATTTGTGAAGGGGCACAAGTGAGACCATGAACTTCATGCGCATCACTGTCCCTACCTGTTTGAACAAATGCCCTAAATGATGGCCTAAAACTGGGCGGCAGTCCCTTCCTAACTATGTGCAGGGGCCTACAGAGAAAAAGCAGGGACAAAATAATAAACATAGTGACAGATACACAGAGTGGATAACTGACTGGATGGGTCAGAACCTGAAAAGAACCAAATGGGTTATAGCAAAGACATAGAAGTCAGAGTCAATATCGGAAAAATCAGATCAAACTCCAAATTGGAAACTGGAATGCAGAAATGTACCAAGCGAAGAAGTGAAACCAAGAAGTCTCGGCAAGTCCAAATTGTCAATACAATGAGGTGGAGATGACAGCGGTGTAGCAAAGAGGAGCATGCCTGTCAACCAGGAGGTCCATTACCTAGTCCGTTACTCAGGCTGAAGTGCCGGAGGCGCTGCCTACTAACAGGGCATGTCAACCAGCCAGTGACACAAGTTGTATAATAAAGTTGGAGCATTTTCCTGCTTTCCGTGCACCAGATCTGCAATTTATACTAGGAGCTGGTGTAAATTTCAGCTACAATATACCCCAGTATCTAGTGTAAATTAAAGCAAATCTGGTGGACTGCGGGAAACAACAGCCCTTTCACTAAGCACCATCCTTTTCTTGACACTTTAAAAAGTGGCGAGTAGCTTAAGTCGCAAATGATGCTGCAAATACGGGATGTGTTATGATTTGAGACTTTATATCTCCTAAAGAAAAAAACATACAGAACACAATATAAAAAATAGACAATCTTTATTGATAACCAAGAAAACATAAAACATATTAAAAGGTGCTAAAATCCATACATACAGTATTAAGAAAATAGATCCCCCCTCTCCAGCAACTAATCGGCACCATGGAGAGTTGCAAAGGATATAACATAGGATATATACACATATGTGTAAAAAGGAGGGGGGGGGTCCAACCTCGAAGTACCGTTTGTTTCACATATGTTTTTTTTTCTGTAGGAGATAATAACTTGGTGTATATGGAATACAGTGGTTTATTTTCGTTCCCTCATTTTTTGGTTGTTGTTTATAGTTTGTGAGTTTATAATGCCACTTTTGTGGTGTAAAAGGCTTAGTAAATTTCGGAACCTCACTTTTTAAATTAAGCTTCAGTAAAAATAGTACAAGGCCTAATGTAATTTGAAAACACCAACTACATCATATTAGCATGTCTTAAAATAGTTCCATATATAAAACCCATGCAATAGTACAGCAATGGTATCTACTGAAATACCATCTGCGTAATAATACTAAAAGTAATGACACATAAAAGTATTAGCCATGGTGGTCAACAAGTGCAAGCCATATTGCCCGTAAACTATTGCCATCCATATTCTTCCCTGCATAAAATTGTTAACGTGTCCAGTTTAAAAAATGTTAGCTATAGTGATCGTTAAAAAAAAAATAAAATTAAATATATATATATATATATATATATATATATATATATTTATATTTATATTTCATTTTACATATATATATGTATATATATATATATATATATATATATATATATATATATATACACACAGTGCTTTGCGAAAGTATTCGGCCCCCTGGAACTTTTCAACCTTTTGCCACATTTCAGGCTTCAAACAAAAAGATATAACATTTTACATTTTTGGTGAAGAATCAACAACAAGTGGGTCACAATTGTGAAGTGGAACGAAATTTATTGGATCATTTAAACTTTTTTTGTAATAAAAAAAACTGAAAAGTGGGGCGTGCAAAATTATTCGTCCCCTGAATAGCAGTTTTCAGCTCTTTCCACATATTCTCAATTGGATTCAGATCTGGACTTTGACTTGGCCATTCTAAGACCTGGATACGTTTATTTTTGAACCATTCCATTGTAGATTTTGCTTTATGTTTGGGATCATTGTCTTGTTGGAAGATAAATCTCCGTCCTAGTGTAAGGTCTTTTGCAGACTCCAACAGGTTTTCATCCAGAATGGTCCTGTATTTGGCTCCATCCATCTTCCCATCAATTTTAACCATCTTCCCTGTCCCTACTGATGAAAAGCAGGCACAAACCATGATGCTGCCACCACCATGTTTGACAATGGGGATGGTGTGTTCAGGCTGATGAGCTGTGTTGGTTTTACGCCAAACATATAGTTTTGCATTGTTTCCAAAAAGTTGGATTTTGGTTTCATCTGACCAGAGCACCTTCTTCCACATGTTTGGTGTGTCTCCCAGGTGGCTTGTGGCAAACTGTAAACGAGACTTTGTATGGATATCTTTGAGAAATGGCTTTCTTCTTGCCACTCTTCCATAAAGGCCAGATTTGTGAAGTGTTCGACTGATTGTTGTCCTATGGACAGACTCTTCCACCTCAGCTGTAGATCTCTGCAGTTCATCCAGAGTGATCATGGGCCTCTTGGCTGCATCTCTGATCAGTCTTCTCCTTGTTTGAGATGAAAGTTTAGAGGGACGGCCGGGTCTTGGTAGATGTGCAGTGGTCTTATACTCCTTCCATTTCAATATGATCGCTTGCACAATGCTCCTTGGGATGTTTAAAGCTTGGGAAATCTTTTGGTATCCAAATCCAGCTTTAAACTTCTCCACAACAGTATCACGGTCTTGGTCTTCATGATGCTCTCTGTGCTTTAAACAGAACCCTGAGACTATCACAGAGCAGGTGCATTTATACGGAGACTTGATTACACACAGGTGGATTCTGTTTATCTTCTTGAGTCATTTAGGACAACATTGAATCATTCAGAGATCCTCAATGAACTTCTGGAGTGAGTTTTCTGAACTGAAAGTAAATGGGCCGAATAATTTTGCACACCCAACTTTTCAGTTTTATTATTACAAAAAAAGTTTAAATGATCCAATAAATTTCGTTCCACTTCACAATTGTGACCCACTTGTTGATTCTTCACCAAAAATTTAAAATGTTATATCTTTTTGTTTGAAGCCTGAAATGTGGCAAAAGGTTGAAACGTTCCAGGGGGCCGAATACTTTCGCAAGGCACTGTATAAATATATATATCAGTAGGACAAATAATGTGTAGTATCTTGTGTCTAAGCAGTAGAAAGGAAAGGTGGAGAAAATAGTTCACAGGGCAAGAACAGTAAATATAAATTGATGTCAGCGTCGATCCATGGTGTTTGTTGCCATAGGCATCTGCCTCTTTTGCCTAAATTATGCACAGGCCACATAAGAAAAACTTCCATTGTAAGAAGGAGTTTTTCAATGCAAGACTTTAAAACTCTACAGACCAATGAGTCAGAGAAAGAAGATAGGTTAGACAATAATCCAAGAAGGTCACATTTTGACTAACACAGCTCACTGCTGTTAATTATTGCTGGCCTATAGCAATTTAACAAAGCTGCTTCTGGCTGAAAATGATTTATATTCGTCTAGTATATTAACTTTTGCTCTGAAAGTTGAAAGTATTGGATTCTCGGCTGCTATGTCCTAAGGGTACATCAATATGGCTCAGCTGTCCAAGGTGAGCCATTTACCTCATTGTAATGCTGGAGAGAAAGTGAGCTACATTACATTCATTTTCTGCTACACCTATTCATTTTCTCAAAATCTAGTGAAGCTCATGTAATAAAGCACAATTCCAGTTTTAGACATGTTTCTTAGGCAAAAGCCCCTCCTCAGCTATTCTCTGCTATTAATGGCTTTCAGTTCCCAGGTCAAAAAATGGCAAGATGAAGAAATGTCTTAAAATGTTCTCAATGAGATTGTGCCACCCCATACTCAAAATATAACATAATAACAAAATAAAGCATGGATTGCAGGACAGAAAAGCCACAGATTTCTTGAGGGAAATAACAGCACAGGTAAAAATCATAAATTGCTGTGGCAGAGTGTGGATATTAAAGGTGTATACAGAACATGACAGTTATAAATGTATGTTCTCTTGGAAAACACTTAATTTACAAACTGGACTTGACAGCAGATGTTTGTTTATAGCGCTGTGGAGGACAGCTTGGACCCTATACAACACAGAGAAGCTAGATTAATACTTTGATGTTGGATAATCTATAGAGACCACTAAAAAGATGAGATGGATGAAGTCATGCCAGACCTCATTCCCAGAGTGGCCTTGAGTCTATCTAGTTATCAGTCATCCAGGCAATGCTGTCAGGTGAAGTGCAATGAGTACAGCTGTAGATAAACTTATTCAAATCATGGACTGAGATGAGAGTGCACCCTACACAGATTAATTGGGAACCCACGCTTATATTTCTTCTGCAGATATGACAACCCATGTCAATATCGACCATCTTTGTCTATCTACCTTATAGAAGATGTGCCTTTTAGAAGAAATTGCTTAGGGTACATCCACATCTGCAATTTTGGTATTCTGTTCTATTTAGTCCAGTAGAATGCCAGTATTCATGCTGGAAACCAGGTGGACACTGGTATAGTGAAAGGGTTTGATCAAGTGCCGGTGATGTTCAGCTGATACCTATTATGGCCATTCTCGTAATCTGTGGATATAACCTTGAAGAGGCTCTGTCAGCATGACAGTATGATTAACCCTATTAAACCAAGGAATAGTGCCTGTTGGGGATCATCATGCTGAATAAAACAATACCTTTCTTTTGTCTGTATGCTGCTTTCAAATGCACTGCTTTTGTAACACCCCCTGTACTCTGCACAATACCCCTCCCCTTGATTGACAAGGCCAGACATCAGCATGCTGAAGGCAGAGCTGTGTCCTTGAGCTGTGCCCTAGCATGTGCATATCATTCCAATACTTACTATAGTCTTACCATAATGAGAATAGTGGATTTCTATACTTAGAAAGCTAATATGTATTGTCTACTGTGAGTCCTATAGACAGGGGGCTGTGACTTTCCAAATCACGTCCAATCAAGGTGAGCTCCAGTCAAGGTGTGGAAACATCTCAAAGTTGATCAAGAGAAATGGGAGGCCCCCAGAGCTAAATTTCAAGTGTCATAGCAAAGGGTCTGAATATTTATGTCCTTGCAAAACTTTAGGTTTTCCTTCTTAATTAATTAGCAAAAATTTCTAATTATGTGGTATTGAGCACAGATTGATTAGCGAAAAGTAGTTTTTTTTAAATTTTAAAATAAGGCCACAACATAACAAAATGTGACAAACGTGAAATGATCTGAAGACTTCCTGAAAGCATTGTACATTCTCTTGACAGGGAATACACTGAAGTTTATCTTCATATTTGTCTACATATACATCTGAGTTACGGTGTTCCAGAGTCTGTTCCAGCAGAGGAGCAGAGTACCGGAATTACTCTATCCGTCATGGTCAAACACCACCAGCCAGATTCCCTTTCACAATAATGGAATCCCTGAAGTTACCGGCATTAATACCAGCTTTCTGCTAGAAAGATACAATGGCATTCAGTGTTTTTATTTTCTGTCAGCTGTCAATCTTGCACCTGATACATCCAATTATAGTGAAATCCTAAAATGTAGATGTGGTCGTAGCCTAAAGGCAATGGGCTTGGGACGCATTTATGAAAGTAACACAAAGCACTTGTTAAATTTACCACAGGCAAACTATGCCATTCTGACTTATTTTCACTTGTCATAGCTACCGTAGCTCGGGAGTGGAGTGCAGTTGAGACAATTTTTGGAATTTTCTCTGTGATAGATATTTCCAAAATCCAATGTACTATAGGCACGCCGACAAAACAGCTGGATTTCTACAACTGACTTAGCAGGCTCAATATAACATTGGCCTATCACAGACTATTGATAATTTGTCTTACATGTAAAACAACAGAAACGTTGCAATTTCCTCAAAAATAAAGACAAAACCAGTTTGATAAATGAGAGAGAAAGCAGAATGTCATGCACAGCTTTAGAGGGGAGATTCAACCACTTTCATTTTGGGTTAAATCGATTCAGGTCTGAATTGAATCACATGACCGATTCAGACAAATCAGACCAAAACTGAATTTTCAGAAATTCGCTCATCACTATAAGCAAAATGTCCTTCTCAATCCTAAAATGTTGATGAGCAACTGAACATTTTAAGTGCTGAGATGACAGCTACACACTAATATGCAAGGTGTTAGGCTGTTGACAGAGCTCAGATTAACTGTACACAGATTCTACAAGGGAACCAGCAAAGAAAATGACTTGTAGTTCAAAATCAGTAAAAGATGTAAGTAAAAGAAATGCAAGACTTCTATCAAAGGGTTGTCTCTAGTGATGAGCGAACCTGCTCGTAACGAGCGGTTCAATGCTCAGATCCCCTGCTCTCCCCTGCCTGCAGCCATCCGGATCCGTCCTCACACAACTGTAAGTCAATGTGGACATATCCGTTTGGTGTCACACACTGGTATGTGACTAGTGTGTGACACCAAACGGATCCGTCCCCATTGACTTACAGTCGGGTATGGACGGATCCGGATGGCTGCGGGCAGGGGAGCGCAGGGGATCCGAGCATTGAACCGCTCATTACGAGCAGGTTCGCTCATCACTAGTTGTCTCCAGTGACACACTGTGTTAGCGGTTTGGGTGGCTGCTGGGGATTGCCCTAAGTGCCCAAAGATTTGGTGCAATTTGCAGTTTGGTTGTGCGTTTTGCCAACATTCATAGCAAAAAATGTGATGAAACGGTTTTGTGCAGTGATCCTCGACACAAATTTGTGCAGTATCTGCACAGATAAGGCCACAGGACTATGGGGGAGATTCATCAAAACTGATTCAAAGGACAAATTATAGCAACCAATCAGATTGATTCTTTCATTTTCCAAAGCAGCTTTGAAATAGGAAACATGGCATCTTAATGGTTGCTATGGGCAACTAAGCCAGTTTTCCTGAATACTGGTTTTGATATATGCATCCCCCCATATGTGTGCAGGTCTTGTTAGTATTAAACAACCTGCAGTATGGTGCCATGACATCACCATGTTGCTGCAGAAAGACTCCCTTTAAAAGGTTCTCTGGGAGTTAAAAAATCTGAAACTACTGAAATATTACTTTATTATAAATACATTCCCAAGAAGTTAGTTATAACGGCTTTCTTTGTCTAGGGAGCAATCATTAGGATAAATAAAATGGCTGCCGTCCTATTAGTACACACAAAACCTGTCCTGATCACACAGTAGGACGTTACTTCAGAACACTGAACTAAAGCGCTGCCTCATCCTTCTTTCTGCTCTGCTTGTCAGGGATTATAAACCTGAATACAGCTGATAAGATCTTCAGCTGAATATCTGTGGGAATGGAGTTCATGAGGAGACATGAAGTACAGAGAGGAGGGTTGGATGTGGCTATTGAGCAGCAGATTTTGTATGCTGTATCCATTACAACAGCCCCACATTACCACAGTCTGTCCTGTCCATCCTCTCTGTATTTCATGTCTCCTCATGAACTTCATTCCCACAGAGATTCATCTGAAGATCTTATCAGCTGTATCCAGAATCATAATCTCTGACAAGTAGAGTAGAGAGGAGGCTGAGGCAACTCCTTAGCTCAGCGTTGTGATGTAACTTGTCCTGTTGTGCGATTAGGACAGGTTTTGTGTGTACTAATAGGACAGCGGCCATTTTATTTCTCCTAATGATTGCGACTTAGACAAAACAAGCTATAAGTTATAACTATTGAAAGGTATTTGGAAATATATTTGTAATAAAGTAATATTTAAGTATTTTTCATCATTTTATTTTCTTAATTCCTGGAAAGCCCCTTTAACCCTATCCTGACGAAGTGATTTTCCATTTTTGCATTTTTTGCTTTTCGCTCACTGTCTTCCCAGAGCCATAACTTTTTAATTTTTCCATTCACATACCCGGATGAGGGCTTGTTTTCTGCAGGGCAAGTCGTACTTTCTAATGCCACCATTTAATGTTGCATTGGATATAGTGGGTAGTAGGAAACAATTCCAAATGGGGTGGAAAATGCAGTACTGCCACAGTTTAACGGGTTATTTTTTTAGGGCATTCACTATGCAGTACAACTGACTTATGCTCTTCATTCTCCAGGGCAGTATGAATCCGGTGATACCACATATTTATAGTTTTTCTTGCATTTTGATACTAAAGAAAAAATGAAAAACTTGAAAAAAATAGTTTTTTTTTGTAGTCATTTCCTGACCCCTATAACTTTTTTGTAGTTATGTGCAGAGCTGTATTAGGGCTATTTTTTTGCGAGGAAGTCTGTAAAATAAAAATATCTAAAATATTTTGATAGTACAGACGTTTTTCACACGTGGCGATACCCATGATGTGTATTTTTTTACTTTTTTGTTTTATATTTGTTCTCATAGGGAACTATAGCAAGCAATGATTGGATTGCTTCTCTCATAGAGAAGCAATTTTACGGTGTTTTGATGGAACCCTGCCACAGGTCGGGGCTCCATAGAAACTACTATGCTGCAGCCTCCTGTCATTCTGAATGACAGGGGCTGCCACATACCTGCTCCAGCTCCTCCGATTGCCACATGGGGAGCCGCAGCATACCTAGAGGCAGGCTCTTCCAGTATAAATGTTCACATTCGGCATTACCACCAGTCGTGGACATTAGCCTCCGTTGTCTGCTGTATGAAACAGCATGCACCCAGTTGCTATGGCACCCACTCCGTTCCGGTTTTAAAGACCCAACATGTGACATACCGTTACATCACATATTGGGAAGGGGTTAAAGTGTCATGATTAAGTGTTAATTGTCATGATTGTAATTATTATTATCATTTTTTGATAGGGGATATTTTTCTAATATCCTTTATTTAGAAAATTTCTACATTTATCGTTGAAAACTGGTCCAGAAATGTCCCTTAGCAGTGCTCTCTAAAAGAGCATTACTGAAAGGCCAAGAATCCCGTGGATAGTTGCAAACAAGCATTCATAAAAACACTCGTTAGTGATTATCTGGTGGTGTAAATGTACTGACGATTACAGATGAGCAAGCGAAAAGTTCGATCATCAGATAATAGATCATTATTTTGCGGTCATCAAAATTGTTTGCAGGCAGCAGATCCTGCTGTGTAAACAGCCTCTGCTGCCATCAAACAACTAGTCAGTATGGGGACAAGCGATGGCATTAGCCATCATTCCTCCACATACTCTGGAGGAGATCACTGCATGTAAATACAATGGTCTCCTCCACCAGTGAGCAGGCGATTTTCGGGAAGGAACGCTTCCCTCTTGACAATCGGCTGCTATATTGTCCCATGTAAAGGGATCTTTAAGCACATCCATCTTTCTAGTACAGTACAGTGCAGTACTGACTGGGAAGATGGGCTGGGAGCTGCCCTCACTACTCCCTCACACAGTGGACAGTAGATTAATATCTGAAGACTAAATATATATTTATATTCCTTGTTCTTTCTCACTGATCAGTGAGTGCTTCCTCTTTATTCAAGGTGAGCTGAGTAATTAACCAGCCATCGGGAGATAGCAGTAAGCGCTCACTATTGTCTATGCAGGAAGGCATTGGACAGCTGTTCTGCTGTATGTAGCGACAGTTATGGTAAATATATAGTAGAGTATATAACAGTGCCTATATACAGTAGAATAGCTTCTCCCTGCCTCCATGTGTTAACAATAGCAGGCGCTTACTGCTCACTTACACATACGGTATCTCCCAGCAGCCCACTATGTGAGGGAATAGTGAGGACAGACACCCAGCAACTCCCAGGCCAGCCCGTCTTCCTAGTCAGTACTGCACAGTACTGTACTAAGAAGACAGATTTTTCTTAGTAATGCTCATTTACAGAGAGCTGCTATGGGACATTTGTGGGCAAGTTTTCTACTATAAATGTACAAATTCTGTAAATAAACTTTATTAGAAAAATGTTCCCTATCTCTGTCCTTGCAATCATGAAAGTTATGCTACTATCACACTTGCAACATCCTTTTTCAGCAGGCTGTTCCGGCGGGGAACAGCCTGCCAGATCCGTGCTACCGCAATTCCACCCGTGCCGCCTGAAGTCTGCTCCGGCCCCATTCCCTATAATGGGAACGGGCCGGAGGTCCGGCCGCAGCACGGCAAATATGCCGAGAGGCGGCTGGAATAAAACAACAACATGCTGCGTTTTTTGTCCGCCTCTGGGCTTGTTTGCCGTGCTGCGGCCGGATTATAGTGAATGGGGCTGGAGTGGACTTCCGCCAGCTTGGTGGACTTGCGGGAGCACAGATCCGGCAGGCTATTCCCCTGCCGGAAAAGCCTGCTGGAAAAGGCTACCGCAAGTGTGAAAGTAGCCTTACACTTTAAATCCTTTAAATTTAGGAAATTGTAAGCAGGAGTTAACAACTGAAATTGATCCCCAGAAAATGTATTGTAAAATTACCTGAATTCTATCCTTCCAGACACGTTATAATTCTAAATTCACTCAAGAATTCAAACATTTTTAAATGATAGGAAACCACTACTACTGCCAAGCACAATGGTCTCCAGTGAGATGATCTTGGTGAACGCTTTTGCAGAGGTAAAAAAAAATTAAGCTTTAAGGCAGAAGATATAAATTATAATAATGATATCTTCTTTAAGCTATATGGCCTGATATTTAATTCATTTAATCATGTTCTAGCTGTGTTTGCTGTCAATTCCAATCACAACATGTTTTAGTCAGTGTCACAAATCGTCAAAATCATAATCAGTACTTCCCTATGCTGCCTTCGCCACCGATTCATTCACAGATCACTATGGTATAAAGGCCAAGTTTGATGTACATTTCAGATGTCTACCAGTATGTCCACAAAATATGATATATTTATTTTGTGCAACTCTTATTTCTAGTTATACAGATTTACAGTATTACAGTATATTTAACCCAACAATGTATATTCATTATTTTATAATTTATCGCTGTTTCATTTTTTAAAATAAAGATAGATAGATAGATAGATAGATAGATAGATAGATAGATAGATAGATTTAAACCAGCACCTCCAAAATATGTATAAAAATGGGGGACAGGTGCTCGCTACCTTAGCTGCAACACAGGCAGAACTATAAGTAGCAGCACACTGCTTAATGTACAAAAACACAGGTGAACACTAAAAACAAGTGTAAACTGCATCACTGCTAAACTTACTATATGAAAAGTAGAAGTTATTTGTGCATATTTATGTTAGACCCATCTACCATCAACAAGGGGGTTTCTAACAGACGGGACCTACTATAACAATCATGCCTCTCCTGGGCTTTTGGCCTACTAAATATTAATTAACATGATAAAATGACAGAACAATAGACACGAGACCATGAAAAACTGTGGTACATTTTAGATAAGGTTCTATTAACACTGGTAACTGTAGGGGCCCATCTGTATGAGCTCACCTAGTTGTGGCAGGTGGGCTCACACAATTTGCTGAAAATGTGAGCCGTGGCGGATATACCATTGGTGCAACATATGCACAGGGACCCAGTAGATAAAAGGCCTACTGTTATCTTAAAACCAGCTTCCTACAGTACCTATTAGATTGTATATAAGGGCCTTATCTAATTAATTTCTAAGCTCACAATTACTTGGGAATAAAGAGACATAAGGGGAGCACTGTGATGAGCTGTTGGATAACCATATGCAGCGACCAGCTGCAGGGGTGTATGTGAGAGTGTTGGGGATGTCACATTGAAGATGGTTCCGGTGGTCATTCTACTCACAGTTTGGTGACTATTCCCCTGGACTGGCGTACAGGTGTGTGGAAGGGGGGACACCAATCCCTTCGGGGCACTCTCTAGTCCTCAGGAACTCTGCCGGGTAGTAAGGCGAGTTGCCCTTGATGTTGATATATTATGGTGTCGGTCGGCAGGTTCCTGGTATATAGATAATCTGTGACGCCAGCATCCGTTGGATGCAGAATAAAAGTAAGAGGAGGCAGCTTGTATGAGAGAACAGTTAAACTTTACTTTTGCCTTGGGAAGGTTCTTCATAAGGTGCAGTTTACAATTGCTTTACTTAGCAATAAGTAAGGCTGCTGCAACAATTCCTCTTTGGGCTGTACTTTCATAAAGTGCGACTTTAGTTATGTTTCTTATTTTAAATCCAGTTGCACTTATTTCCTTATGTCAATCCTCTTGAACTAGTCCTGGCTCTGGATAATCTTTCTATGTAGTAAAGATACTTTAATACAGCAATCCTACAGGGCGGCTCCCTGAATGGCAGGAATTAATACGTCTGCTCCATTATATTACGGATGCTTGTAATGCTTGAAACCACACTGCCCAGAGGGTTCACAGTGGGTATAAATACAACTTGGATCTTAGGTTGTAAAGTCTGTGTCCAGGCGCCTGAAGCTACTCCTGATCACATTTGTGCTGACAAAGTCCATTAAAGCCAAGACAGGCTGTTTACCTTTGTTAGACTCCCATTTATCCAGTTAATGCTCAGATACTAGCGGCTTAGAAGTCGTAAGTGCCAACATGAAACCTGACTTGGCCAAGGCCAGGCAATATATGACAGCCTCAAGATGGATGACTTGCTTCTACTCTCCACCTGCACTTAACTTGAACTAACTGTCAGTGACCTGTCGCTAGGCTATATATATATATATATATATATATATATATATATATATGCAGACTAGCAGCATCTAGTGGTGTGACAGTAAAATGTCACCTACCCAGCCTAAATAGGTTTTTGCAGCATAGAAGAATTAAATACAATACATATGTGACATGGCTATCATACATAGACATTTCTAGTGTCCTTTTCTCACTACATGTGGGACACTGCACATATACTGTTCTTGCACAACGGTTCAATGCTATCTGCATTCGCTGTATCATTTGCATTTGTTTGCTTTTGAATTGCTGTCACTGCAGACATCCACATGTACATTTATGTATTTCACTTTTTTATGATGTGCTGACTTAGCTTGTTTTTTGCATTGTATATGGGGTGTGTAAGGCTACTTTCACATCTGCAATTTTTCTGTCTGGTTTTGAGAACAGGCATGTTGTAATAATACAACTGGTTGCATCTGTCCAGAATGGATCTGGTTGTATTTTATCGAAAATGCATAAACTGGATCCGGCACTAAAATCATTGTAAGTCAAGGGCACTGGATCTGTTTTTTTCGTGTCGAAAAAACTGGACCTGGCATCATTGGCTTACATGTTCAGTTTCCCGTGCTTGCAGCGATTTTGTGTCCAGTATGGGAAAGCAACAAACAGGAACGAAATGCATTCTTGTGGACTCTGACCCAGTTTGTTCAGTTTTGTCCTCATTGACAAAGAATGGGGACAAAACTGAAGCGGCGTTCCACAATTTGCATGAAACTGACAGGCCTATTCTTGTTAACATAGCTGCTCACGGGTCAATTAACACTCCAGGGTGCAGGGACTATGAAGTGCAAGTCGGCTACCCCTGCTTCAGGTGTTGCTGCTTCTCTATCCCTATCTAGGCCCTGAGGTGGTGCACCAAAACACAATAACTACTCACTTCTACTTGCCAGCTAACTACCACACAGTTTGTTCATCTCACCACCAAAATCCATGTCCCCCAACTCATTCTTTGCTGTCAATTTCCACAAAGCCCACTGAGGTGTCTTTTGTGCACTCCACAGGGCATGCTACCCAGCATGAGGATGACTGCTATGCAGATCATTGACTAAGCCCAACATAGCCACTAGTGATGAAAGAAATTCATGTTTTGAAGTTTGAGTTCCGCATTCGGGTTCGGTTTTCTGGCAATTCCGTTACCACGGTCTATAACGGAATTCTATGATGGCATGCATAATGGAATGCCTTTAAGATGCATTCCATTTTGCATTCCATTATTATAGAAGTCTATGGGCCAGATAATGGATTCGTCTGGTTTCCGTTATGCGAGTCCGAACTCTAACTTCAAAACATGAAGTTCGCTCATCACTAGAGATGAGCGAGCACTAAAATGCTCGGGTGCTCGTTATTCGAGTCGAATTTTTCCCGATGCTCGGGTGCTCGTTTCGAATAATGAACCCCATTGAAGTCAATGGGAGACTCGAGCATTTTTTGCAGGTGACCAAGGCTCTGCCTAGGGAAGGCTGGGTGAAAACCTGGAAACTTCAGAAAATGATGGAAACACCACGGAAATGGACAGGAAACAGCAGGCGTAGCATGCATGGATGCCTCTGAGGCTGCCTAATCCCACCATTACCCCAAATTCTCGGGCAACAGCCTGGTGGTGACCCTCAAGGCAATTTTGCTCACCCAAACAATAAAAATTTATCGTGGCCCTGTATGGCTGTGACTACAGAGTGACCGAGTTACACTGCAGGAGAAGGCGAAGCACATAAAAATTTATTGTGGCCCTGTATGGCTGTGACTACAGAGTGACCGAGTTACAATGCAGGAGAAGGCGAAGCACATAAAAATTTATCGTGGCCCTGTATGGCTGTGACTACAGAGTGACCGAGTTACAGTGTAGGAGCAGGCGAAGCACATAAAAATTTAGCGTGGCCCTGTATGGCTGTGACAACAGAGTGACCGAGTTACAGTGCAGGAGCAGGCAAAGCACATAAAAATTTAGCGTGGCCCTGTATGGCTGTGACAACAGAGTGACCGAGTTACAGTGCAGGAGCAGGCGAAGCACATAAAAATTTATCGAGGCCCTGTATGGCTGTGACTACAGAGTGACCGAGTTACAGTGCGGGAGCAGGCGAAGCACATAAAAATTTATTGAGGCCCTGTATGGCTGTGACTACAGAGTGACCGAGTTACAGTGCAGGAGCAGGCGAAGCACATAAAAATTTATTGTGGCCCTGTATGGCTGTGACTACAGAGTGACCGAGTTACAGTGCAGGAGCAGGCGAAGCACATAAAAATTTAGCGTGCCCCTGTATGGCTGTGACAACAGAGTGACCGAGGTACAGTGCAGGAGCAGGCGAAGCACATAAAAATTTATCGTGGCCCTGTATGGCGGCAGTGACAGAGTGATCGAGTTAGACTGAGGTAGCAGGTGAACCACCCAAAAATTTAGCCTGACACAGCATGGTGGTGACACCACCAATGCCTTTGTCCGACTTAGATTGGAGTCAAATGGCTGTAGGTGAGCCTCCCAAAAATTTTTTTTGGAGTGTGTGAAGTCGACCCTCCGAAAAAATTTTTTTTTTGTGTCTGTGGTTGACGATACTGAAAAATTGTTTGGAGAGAGGGCCTGTAGGTGGCCCTCCGGAAACATTGTCTTAAAAGAGTGCCAGTTGGCCCTCTAACCTTTTGGGTCAGCGTTTGGCAATGAAGAGAAGGAGGAGGAGTAGAGGAGAGGAGAGGAATCGGATACATCTTATTCTTTAGCTGCTTTCTCCCGGAGGAGATTTGAATTCCGGTGAAATCCAGGCTTTGTTCATTTTAATAAGCGTCAGCCTGTCAGCGTTGTCATGTGACAGGCGTGTACGCTTATTGGTGATGACGCCACCAGCTGCACTAAATACACGCTCTAACAACACGCTAGCGGCAGGGCAGGCCAGCACCTCCAAGGCGTACAGCGCCAGTTCAGGCCACGTGTCCAGCTTTGAAACCCAGTAGTTGTATAGAGCAGAGTGATCACGCAGGACGTTGGTATGGTCAGCTAGGTACTCCTTCACCATCTTTCTGCACAGCTCCCCCCTACTCTGCCTTGACTGGGGACAGGTGACAGTGTCTTGCTGGGATGACATAAAACTGGCAAAGGCCTTGGAGAGCGTTCTCCTGCCAGTGCTGGACAAGCTGCCTGCTCGCCTCCTCTCCCCCGCTACTTGGCCCACAGAACCACGCCCTCTGCCGCTAGCGGCGTCAGATGGGAAGGATTGTTTCAGCTTGTGCACCAGGGCCTGTTGATATTGATTCACTCTCATACTCCTTTCCTCTATAGGGATGAGAGTGGAAAGGTTCTGCTTGTACCGTGGGTCCAGGAGAGTGAACACCCAGTAATCGGTGTTTGAAAAAATGCTTCTAACGCGAGGGTCATGGGATAGGCAGCCTAACATGAAGTCTGCCATGTGCGCCAGAGTCCTAACACGCAAGAATTCCCTCTCCTCACTGGCCTGACTCTCCATTTCCTCCTCCTCCTCCTCTTCAGCCCATACACGCTCAAGAGTTAAGAAGGACTGAGCATTGGTACCCTCTTCTGTCTCGCCAACATTCTCCTCCTCTTCCTCCTCATCCCCCTCTTCCGATACGCGCTGAGAAACAGACCGGAGGGTGCTCTGGCTATCAAGCGACGTATCTTCTTCCCCCATCTCCCGTGACAAGCGCAAAGCTTCTGACTTCATGCTGAGCAGTGAGTTTTTCAACAGGCAAAGCAGCGGGATGGTGAGGCTGATAATGGCGGCATCGCCGCTGACCATCTGTGTTGACTCCTCAAAGTTGCTCAACACCTGACAGATATCAGACATCCACGTCCACTCCTCATTGTAGACTTGAGGAAGCTGACTGACCTGACTACCAGTTCTGGTGGAAGTTGATATCTGGCAGTCTACAATCGCTCTGCGCTGCTGGTAAACTCTGGATAACATGTTTAATGTCGAATTCCATTTCATGGGCAAGTCGCACAAAAGTCGGTGAGCTGGCAGTTGTAGGCGCCGCTGCGCTGCCCTGAGAGTGGCAGCATCTGTGGTTGACTTGCGGAAATGCGCACAGATGCGGCGCACCTTGGTGAGCAAATCTGACAAATTGGGGTATGTCCTGAGGAACCACTGAACTATGAGATTGAACACGTGGGCCAGGCATGGCACATGTGTCAGTCTGCCGAGTTGCAGAGCCGCCACCAGGTTACGCCCATTGTCACACACAACCATGCCTGGCTTGAGGTTCAGCGGTGCCAGCCACAGATCGGTCTGCGCCGTGATGCCCTGTAACAGCTCTTGCTGCGCCTAGAGCTACCGACTGAAGGCGCCGTGCCCACGAATGGTAATTCGGGGGAGGAGGAGGAGGGGTTGGAGGAAGAGGCATAGTACATCTGAGAAACCGTGACCGAGGTAGGCCCCGCAATCCTCGGTGTGGGCAGTACATGAGCGGACCCAGGGTCAGACTCAGTCCCAGCCTCCACCAAGTTAACCCAATGTGCCGTCAGTGAGATATAGTGTACCTGCCCGGCAGCACTTGTCCACGTGTCAGTGGTTAGGTGGACCTTATCACTAACCGCGTTGGTCAGGGCACGGATGATGTTCTCTGACACGTGCTGGTGTAGGGCTGGGACGGTACATCGGGAAAAATAGTGGCGGCTGGGGACCAAGTACCGAGGGACAGCCACGGCCATCAGGTTGCGGAAAGCCTCAGTCTCTACCAGTCTATAGGGCAGCATCTCCAGGCTCAACAATTTGGAGATGTGGACGTTTAGGGCTTGTGCATGTGGGTGGCTGGAATTGTATTTGCGCTTGTGCTCAAATGTCTGCTGCAAAGACAGCTGAACGCTACGCTGGGACACATTGGTGGAGGTTGTGGAGGTGAAAGGGTGGTTGTAGGGCGGGAGGCGCTCATGCCGGGGTCCTGGGGGGGGGTTCACTCACCAAGCCAGCATGTGATACAGGGGAAGGGGCAGTGGTGTGACCCGCAGGCGGTAAACGGCCTTGGTTCTACTGAGTCGGGTGTTTAGCACTCATATGCCTGCGCATGCTGGTAGTGGTTAGGCTGGTAGTGGTGGCTCCCCTGCTGATCCTGGTGTGGCACAGGTTGCACACCACAGTCCGTCGGTCATCCTCACTTTCCTTAAAAAACCTCCAGACTTGCGAACATCTAGGCCTCGGCACGGGAGCTTGACTCCATGAAACAGTTGCTGATCTACCTGCTCTGGCCCTGCTTCTCCCTCTGGCCAGCCCACTGCCTCTTCCAACCTGTTCTGGTGCTGCACTTGCCTCCCCCTCAGAAGCACTGTCTTGAGTTTGATTACCAACCCAGCTCGGGTCAGTCACCTCATCATCCACCAGCTCTTCCTCAGATTCCTCACTCTGCTCCCGCCTCGGACTTACTGCGCTGACAACAACGTCACTGTCTGACAACCATGTCTCATCATCATCATTATCATCCACACCTCTTCACGCACTACTTGCACTAAGTCCACACTCTCATCACCCACAGACTGTGAAAGTTCTAAATTTTGGGCATCGGGACAGAGCAACTGCTCAGGTTGCTGTTGAGCAGTGGTTTGTGTCTCTGGGTAGGGTCCTGAAAAGAGTTCCTGTGAGTATGCCTGATCTGAACCCATACTTTCCGTGGTGGGGTCAGGCTGGGGGGCAGGAGGTTGAGCTGGAGGAGACAGAGGTCTACTCCCTTGGCTAGTGTGGGTGGACTGCATGGAAGACTGGGTGGTGGATAAATTACTGGATGCCGTGTCCGCTATCCACGTCATCACCTGTTCGCACTGTTGTGGTTTCAATAGTGGTGTACCACATGACCCAGTAAGTTGCGAGATGAAGCTAGGGAGTGAAACTCTGCAGCATTCCACTGCTCCCTCATCAGCATGTACAGTGTCACCCTGCCCAGGACCACGGCCTCTGCCCCCTACACTACTTGAACGCCCTCGTCCTCGACCCTTAGCCCTTGGGTTCAACATTTTGTATATTCACCAAACTGTCGAGTTAATATCTGAGGCCAAAACCGTATTCAGTAGACAGTAGAATTACTATCTGAGGCAAAAAAATGTAGTCTTTAGACTCCAGCTATTGCACCGCAAACCACTCAATTTTACACTGGACTGTAGTTTATATAACTGAGAATAAAAACGTATTCTCTAGACTGCGGCTAGTGTATCGCAAACCTCACAATTGTTCACTGGACTGTAGTTTATATAATTGAGTGAAAAAAAACGTATTCTCTAGACTGCGGCTAGTGTATCGCACACCTCACAATTGTTCACTGGACTGTAGTTTATATAATTGAGTGAAAAAAACGTATTTTATAGACTGCACTACAGATCCCAGCAAGCCAAGGTACAGCAGCAGCAAAAATGAGTACTGAGAGGACTTTGGGCAATTTCATTGGGGTCTGTGTGGACCATGTGCTGTCCCCGTCTGCCACCAGTGCACAGTGTGCAGCCAAGATGGCGGTAGCTGCACTACAAGTCCCAGCCAGCAGCCGAGAGGAGGACAAAAAAAATGTCGTAGCCCTTAGAAGGAGCGTTGGGTTCTTTGTGGATCATTCCTGACTAACCAGATTCTAATTTCACGCCCTAACAGTGTGCAGCCAAGATGGCGGTCGCTGCACTACAAGTCCCAGCCAGCAGCCAGGAGGAGACCAAAAAAAAACTAGCTTGTAGCCCTTAGAAGGGCTGTTGGGTTCTTTGTGGGTGATTCCTGCCTAACCAACAACTAAATTCAGGCCCTAACACTCTCCCTGACAGACAGCAGCTCTATCCCTAATCTTATGCAGACGGCGTATGATGCGAGCAGCGCGGGACCAGATTCTTATATTTCCAGGTCATCTGATCTGGCCAGCCAATCCCTGCTATCGACTTGTAGGTGCCCCACGTGATGCTAGGAGGTACCAAAGACTCTCCTGCATGTTGATTGGCTGAAAAAAGGCGGCTAACATGCAGGAAGAGGAAGTTGCCATTTCCTCGAGGATCGCGATATGCTCGTCCAAGTAGCGAGCATATGCGAATACCCTAATGCTCGAACGAGCACCAAGCTCGGACTAGCATGTTCGCTCATCTCTACTCATCACTAATAGCCACGTATCAGGCCATTTATCCCTTAATAGTCAACACATTTACCCCAATACATAGTGTGCATTAAAACATTAAAAGCATGGTTCCCATCCCTTTCTACTGTTGTTCCAACTGACACCCTTTATGAGGTTATATGACTCAAGCAGGAATTTGCCCGTAACAGTAATACAGCATAAATATGGAATCAATACACAGGATATTTTATCAACAGTACTGCATACATTATTAAATTATTTTCTGGCATCTCACAGAGGCTTACATTACATGGCACCATGTACTATAAAGTGTCTAGTTTCATTTGTCACATAAATCTGTAAGAACAAAAATAAAATCCAACATATCTAATCCTTTTTTCCCCCCGACATCAGTTGTTGCAAAAAGGTGGGACACCCCCATTCACATAAAGTGGTCGACTTAATCCTACACTCATCCTTTTTGGCTTGCATTACCAATAATGTTAAGCAAAGTTGTAGAAAATTGGATTTGGCTGCTTCGCCGAATTTTACAA